>JAVGWX010000138.1:0-149993 GCA_036924085.1 Ariolimax columbianus
GTATATGGATCACATATTTTAGCTGGAGGTGTTCCTTATACAGGAAGACTGCATCTGAGCTTTTGTAGTTGTGATTATAATGGCAGTGATTTTTTTTGCATAATGAGGTTTGCAAGCCCCAGCCACAGCCCTCTTTAGTCACCTTTTACGACATGCTTTGAAGGTGAGTGGGCCTATTCTAGTCATCCTGGGTACCACTCAGGTAATATCACTCACTCACATTTCCTTACAGAAGGTATGAACATAGACGTTAATTAGTCGATGTCTGCTGATTAAAATTTTTGGACCATTTTCTTGAAACTACAGCCATGACACTCCAGTTGTCTTGGATTCTCCTTTCTTATGCTTTCCCTGGTGTTCTTTGACCTCAACGCTCTTTTGTTCCACCCCACAGGGGATTGTAATCCAGATGCATGATAGTCATATTGCTTGATTTATTCCTGTTTGCTCTATCTTTACAATTATTCTTTAACTTAACTTAACTTAACATCTTTATACTGGTTTAGAAGACTCTGCAGAGTCTGCATACAACCAGTTCCAATAACATCACCTTGCTCTAGAAGCTGTACGCATCCAATCTATTCTTAAATGCATTAACAGTCCCAGCCTCCACCACCTCACTTGGCAATGCATCCAAGCATTCACAACTCTCTGGCTAAAAAAATACTTCCTAATATCTAATCTGGACCTTTCTTTAGTCAACTTTTAGCTGTTCCCTCTTGTTCTTGTAGGTGGCTGTATTTTAAAAAACTTGTTATAGTCTACTTTATCTATTCCTCTGATCATCTTATACACCTGTATTAAGTCACTACAAATTCTTCTCTCTTCTAGACACTGTAGGCCGGTTCTTTTTAATCTTTCCTCATTACTGTAATTCTGGAATCCCATTATCAGCTTTGTCGCTCTTTTTTGTATTCTCTCCAGCATGTCTATATCCCCTCTCTGATAAGGACTCCACACCTGCACACAGTACTCCAATCTAGGTCTAACTAATGCTTTATACAGTTTGACTATCACCTCCTTGCTCCTATGTTTAATATTTCTTTTAATCATCCCTAACATTGCATTTGCCTTTTTTACTGCTACCTGAACTTGCTCCCTCATCTTACATGTATGATCTATTATAACCCCTAAGTGCCTTTCTTTATCTATCTTTCTAATATTGTTCTCTCCCATTCTGTAATTATGTTCCATATTGGATTTACCCATGTGGATGACTGTACATTTATCTACATTAAACTCCATTTGCCAGATTACAGACCATTCTAGAATTTTATCTAAATCTGACCTCAATATATCCACTTCTGCTTTAGATGAGACACTACTGCATAGTTTTGTGTCATCAGCAAATTTTGCAATAATGGATCCCATACCTATGTCCAAATCATTTATATATATCAAGAATAAAATTGGTCCTAAAACCGAGCCATGTGGCACTCCACTTTTCACTTCACACCACTCAGAGTACTCCTTATTTATACCCACCCTTTGCCTTCTTCCAGTTAACCAATTTTCAATCCATTTGGCAACTTCCTCATCTATTCCATGTGATTTTAACTTTCGAAATAATCTTTGATGATGTACTCTATCAAAGGCCTTTGCAAAATCCAGATAAATAACGTCCACTGGCTCCCCTTTATTTAACATTTTGGTAACCTCCTCCATGAATTCTAATAGATTTGTTAAGCATGATCTCCCTCTGGTAAACCCATGCTGACTATTTCTAATTAGATTAAATTTATCTAAATGCATTACAATGTTTTCTTTGATTATTGACTCTAACAATTTACAGACTATGCTCGTTAAGCTCACAGGTCTATAGTTTGCTGGATCTGCTTTTTTGCCCTTTTTAAATAAGGGGATCACTCCCGCATCTTTCCAATCCTGTGTAACAATCCCCTGTGCAAGTGATTGAGAACATAATATAGCCAATGGTTTTGCTAATTGGTTTCTAATTTCAAACAGCAATTTTGGATGAATATCATCTTGACCTGGACATTTATCCACTTTCAACCCCTCTAATTTTTTAAAAACCATTTCCTCTGTAATACAGATTGATCGTAATCCCGCTGTATCCATGTCTCTGAAAAATATCTAAAGGCTCTGGGATCTTGGAGCAGTCCTCTTTTGTGTACACTGTGCCAAAGTAGTGATTCAGTAGATTTGCTGCCTCCCTATTTTCACTTATTTCTGTTCCTGTGCTGTCTATGAGAGGGCCTACTTTGTCCTTTGATCTCTGTTTATTTCTAACATAAGAGAAGAAGCTTTTACTATCAGTCTTGATCCTCTGAGCAAGTTTCTTTTCGAAGTCTATTTTTGCTGTTTTATTCGCTTTCTGAGATATGTATTGCTTGTCCAAATATTTTAAATATGTTTCTTTTGATTTACCTGCCTCTATATATTTTTTCCATGCTTTATTTTTAGCTCTTCTACATTTAACAACATTTTTAGTTATCCACTTTTTAGGCTTGGGGTTTACCTCCCTATATGGAACACATTCCTCTTTTAGCGTTTCGAGAACTGTTTTAAAACTCTCCCACTCCTGTTCAACATCTGTTCCTCCGACAATATCTTCCCAGATTATGTGGTTCACTGCCTCTTTCATCCTCTTAACATCTATCTTAGAGTAGTCATATGTTTGCGTGTTTATGTTTACTTCTTTCCCTGCAATAAGATCCCATCAGATGATTTGATGGTCACTTGAACCAAACAGTTCCCCAACGGTAACGTTTTCAATCATATTTTCCTCTGTAGTAAAAACTAGGTCGAGTATGTTTTTGCCTCTGGTGGCTGCTTCTACATGTTGAATTAAAAATTTTTCAGTTATGCACTTAACAAAAGGTTTTGACTCTACAAGTGCTTCTGCCATATCCCATTTTATTTCTGGAAAGTTGAAATCCCCCATTAATAATAATTTCCCTTTACTTACCTTTACTATGCTACTAATCAGCTCCTCATCTTCCTCCTTTTGACTTGATGGACATCTATAGCATACTCCAATCACTGTTTTTTCACCCCCACTTTTTATTTCACCCCATGCACTTTCATTTTTGTTACCACACGATAAATCCTCTCTGCTCGTTATATTAACAGAATTTATTCAGTATAATAAAACACCACTCCCCTTAGCCTTGTCTCTTTGACTATTCTATCTTTCCTTAAAAAAAAACAGTAATCGTTTCTGGGTTTATTCCAATTGTTGGGTTTATTCCAATTGTTGAGTTTATTACCATTGTTTAGTTTATTCTCATTGTTTAGTTTATTGTCATTGTTTAGTTTATTCCCATTGTTTAGTTTATTCCCATTGTTTAGTTTATTCACATTGTTTAGTTTATTCCAGTTGTTGGGTTTATTCTCATTGTTGGCTTTATTCCCTTTGCTGGATTTATTTGCACATCTGGGTTTATTCTAGTTGTTGAAATCCACTGTGGGGTTTTTACTGAGACATTGAGGCCACCATTCAATTTCACAACCGTTAGAAACAACCTATGCTGCACCAGAGTTTTGAACCCATGTCTTGGTCATTAAACAGGCATCCAAACCACTTGACCACTCACTCCTCTACCCTATCCTCTTAATTTATTGTCCTAGAATTATTTCATAATTCCTTTGTAGGCCTATAGAAACACACAATAGGATGAGTTGATATTTTAAATGAGACATCATTTGTTTGGCCACTATTTTCTTTAATTTGCCATAGATTTTTCATAAGGAAATAATTAAATAGCTACAAATGGCGTGGTTCGTCCAGTCCTCAGGTTGTTGTTGTTAGTTTAATGCCCACAATGAGTAAGTTTAAGGAAAAGGACGTTAAGTGGTGGATTGTAGTAGCTTTCCTCACACCCCGAGCTTGCTAATGAAGGTGAGCCGTGGTCCTCCAGGTGGTTGTGCTATGCTTGGTTTGACCTGCATGGCGATCACTACTATGGTGATCACATCGATCCACATGTCGCCAGCCAGGCTGCCTTGAAAACAGCCTGTTTCTTAGGAACGCCACATGGAAGAAAGATTCTGGCCTTGATCAGTGTATTGATCCTGACGCCACGTCCTGGTCAGTATTTTGTGCGTGACTGGACTAGCGTCTCTGTTCCCCAGTCCTCAGGTATTGCAGCATTTTGTATAGTTTTTTTAAATAATATATATATATATATATTGCCTTGTGACGTCCTTGATCCATTTCTATTCTCTCTCTTTAATCTACAGCTATATTGTTGTAATGCTTGTTGCCATGTCTATGATTGTGATTACACCGTGTAACACTTATTTAATTTGCACATAAATGAAAATTGCATGTGATTCATTCCACGGGATTGCTACAAAGTCCTGTTTTGCCTTTTGAACCTGGCAAATACAAATAGGTTGACACACCTTTCGATCTAATATTTATTTATAACAATATCACTAACTCTTTCAGGGTACAAAACTCTCAAAGTCATGCTTAACTTAACGTCTTAATACTGGTTAAGAAGACTCTACAGAGTCTGTATAAAACTAGTTTCTTGGAGTGTGGTTTTTACAGATGTGCGAATTCATCTTAATAGACTCAAACACTAGAGCTAAGTAGACCCGTAGCCTGTTAGGCACCATCTATAGCTGCTCATAATAAACCACTCAGGGAAAGGTGCAAATAACTTGGGTAGATTTTTTATTTGAATTTTGTCCGGGCGGCGATCTTTGAGCTTACTCTTTTTGATTTTCAACTGCTAAGGGATTTTTAACGTGCTCGACACTGAACACGGGAGTCTGATCTCACTACCAAGAGATCAGGGGACATTTTACCAGAATATCCAAGTGAAAAATAAATTCCGGTCTCCACCGTGATTTGAACATGCTACCTCCGGCACCCGAGGCGGACACCTTACCTTGAGACAACTGCCACATACCAAAAGCCTGCTAATTGATGAACAGCCTTCTGGGTTTGAAAAGAAGTTATAGATAAAATTAATCCACAAAAGAGTGAATAACATCTTCCCAGGGATCAGATGAAAAAAATAAGCATACAGATAACAGTAAAAATACTGTAATACTACGCCATACATGTAATAATCAAATTGATCAGTACGTTCCTCATAATTTTTATAAAGGGTAACTCTGTTAAAGTTCAGTTATACTATTTACATTTGAGAGTAACGGGACTTTGTGACCACCCTGTGAAAGTAACAGATATATTGTCATAATAAAGTCTTTTACTATTTATGTTTTTGTTAATTTTAACATAATCTAATAATGTCTAATGTGTGATATCTTATCCTTTAAACATAATCTGTTTTACCGGTGGTGTTGGTTTATATTATTGCAGATTTTGTATTCTTTGTTATGTTTGTCTTGTGATTTTTTAACATTGGAGAATGTTGATGAGAATTTTGTATAAAATTGAGAACAAACGTATTCGCTCAATGTGTTTGAGAAGTTGATGTTTTTATTATACTATGATCATTATTTCGCAGACACTGGTTTATGAAATGCCAACATCAATGCCTGCTGCTCCTTTTGGGATGTAGTCCATTGAGAACTCTCTTCCATCAAGTTTTGTCTTGGGCTGCCCTTTCTGTCTCTCTCCCGTTAGGTTCAGGGACCAAAGTGCATTTTTACAGTCTCCTCTTCAGGTATTTCTTGGGCTACCTCTCTTCCTATTCCTCAGTGGATTCCATGTCAGGACCTGTCTGGCGGTGTTGGAGGGTAATTTCCAAACCATATGTCTTATCCAACCCTATTTCCTACATTTGATGTGTTGCTCAACTGGTTGTTGTTGGCTCCTTTTCTCATTGGTCTTTATTCCTTACCATTCCTCTCCAGCCTTTACCAATTATTCTCTGTAGACTTTTATTGACGAATGATTTGCGTTTCCTCTGTATTGCCTTGTCGTTCTCCAAGTTTAGCTCTGTACAGGAGTACTGGCTGACATTGAATTAAATGATTTTAAACCTGGTATTAGATCTTATTTCCATGGATTTATATATATTATCCAGTAACAGGAATGCAGTTCTTGCCTTTCCCATTTAGCCTTTTCTATGACATGTACTTTTAATAAATTTGCACACCTGTTATTTTCTCTTGTGTTGTTTTTGCTCTTTTTAATGCACAGTACCATCACTGCAAATGGGCATCTTTGTTGGGAGTCTTCATCAATGCATTTATGTACTGCTTTGTGCTCTAGTTTAAAATGTTTCAGTAGCAATTTATTTATTTTGAGGTTGCTAGCAGCAATTACAACCCTACATAGTGAAATGCTGTGTTCCTGTACATCATTCAGTTTTCTCCTTCTTATCTCGCTCCTTGCACAGTATAGGGTCAGCACTGTAGATGTCTCCTTACATGATATGCCCCAAACCACTTTCCATGCTCTTGCAGTTGCAGTGTCTGTAGCAATTTATTTTGCATGATGAGGTCTGCTAGCTCCATACACAATGCTCTCTAGCATGGAGGTGCAGTGGGCCTATTCTTCCCTCAAACTCCCATTTATCGAGGGGCTGAGGATTACAGCTAGAGTTATCTTCTTATTGATGGTACACATGCTTGAGATCATAAGCTGGTAGTTATCACTGGTAGCTACAAACATGTCTCTTACTTGAATCCTAGTATTTAATCAAGCAAGATTGCTTGATACCAGGTAGATAAAAGTTGCTTCAATCCACATCAGTACTTTCGTATTGATGCAGAGTCGACAACATCCCGGAACTCTGGTGGCGGATGTTGGCATTTCTGATGTAGTCTTTCAGTGAGATATTTAGGACTCTTTGCTTGCTCCATTTCTCATTTGGTAGCACAGATCTTATCTGCATCTGATTTATGTAGACTCCAAAACTTAGATCCATGAATCATTGCTGGAATAACAATACTATTGATGGTGTGAGCTCTGACCTTGATGTCAGTCATCTGCTGGAGTATTGGTTTAATGCCTATTTATGTTCAAGACAACTGTTTTGCCTGCTCATTCAGTTTGTTTAGGCTTTGTTTGGTTTCTTCAATGCTGTAGTTGAAGATTGCAGTGTCATCCGCAAAACGCATCTCACCATCTATGTTGCAGGTTTTGGGACCTATAAACTTCTTCAAGAGCAGCCGTGAATAGTTTTTGGAAGATCGAAGCTCCTTTCCGTACTCTGTGGTGTATATATATATATATATAAATATATAAAGTGTATCTTGCGAAAAAGAGTGATCTCAGTTTAGCAGCTCTTGTTTATCTTCTTTATAAGCATGATGTACTATTCGTCGATACATTGGTTCCTCATTGCATTTACCACTGCATTTATTTCTGTGCTATCAAAGGCCTTTTTGTAGTCTACAAACACAATGTATAGGGACATACAGACTTCTTGCACTCTGTCTATCCCATGGTTGATTGTGTGGAAGGGGAAAGTTGTTGAGTTGTCCTTCCTTAAACCTGCCTGTTCAAACAGTTGTTTCTTGCTGTTGCCTTTAAAAGGTGCCTTTTCAATTAGAAAACATCTCCATTTTCTTCTTCTTCTTCATTGATCTACTGATGCTATGCTTCTAGTCTGGTGAGGTTCACGATCAACTGATGCTATGCTTCTAGTCTGGTGAGGTTCACGATCAACTGATGCTATGCTTCTAGTCCGGTGAGGTTCACGATCAACTGATGCTATGCTTCTAGTCCGGTGAGGTTCACGATCAACTGATGCTATGCTTCTAGTCTGGTGAGGTTCACGATCAACTGATGCTATGCTTCTAGTCCGGTGAGGTTCAAGATAAACTGATGCTATGCTTCTAGTATGGTGAGGTTCACGATCAACTGATGCTATGCTTCTAGTCTGGTGAGGTTCACGATCAACTGATGCTATGCTTCTAGTCTGGTGAGGTTCACGATCAACTGATGCTGTGCTTCTAGTCTGGTGAGGTTCACGATCAACTGATGCTGTGCTTCTAGTCTGGTGAGGTTCACGATCAACTGATGCTATGCTTCTAGTCTGGTGAGGTTCACGATCAACTGATGCTGTGCTTCTAGTCTGGTGAGGTTCACGATCAACTGATGCTGTGCCTCTAGTCCGGTGAGGTTCACGAAGGAGACTGTGTGTTTCAGGTCTTCACCGGTCCCCCACAGCTTTTCGAGTATGGTCGCTCCCCCAGGCCAGACTGTCTCTCTTTGGTCTGCATAGGTAGGGCATTCTTGCAGAATAAAGTTCTGGTGTTTGCTTGGGTGCTCCACAATCGTACGTGGCAGTGTCTCTAATACCCATTCTGTGCAGGTAGGCCTTGAGTCTGCAATTTCCTGTTCTGAGTCTGAAGATCTTTGTCTGCCCATCTTTGCCAAGTCTGTCTATGCTGTAATTTTCTGGCTTGTATTCTTTGTGTTAGTCTCTCCATTCTGTCATCATAGATCATTTGATGAGTGTCTTTGCTTCTTTATAGCTCTGTGGATGGGGAATCTGCTTGCAGCCACTTCCGGCTTTTGCGAGCTCTTCTGCTTTCTCGTTTCCGGGGATCCCACAGTGGGCTGGAATCCATTGTAGGACTAATTTAGTTTTTTAGACAGCAATCCTATGTTGTGTTTTATTTCATGTAAGAGTCTATATTGTTTGGGGCTTGAGATGGCTTGGAGTACACTCCTGGAGTCTGTTAGAATGACCGTTTTCCTTGTAGTTATGTTTTTTCTGATAAGAATCTGAGTTGTTGCATGAACAGCTCTTGCTTCAGCTCTGAAATTGGTACAAGTCTCTACTGCTGGTATGGAGTGATTTTCTATGTCGCCATTGGAGTGTTCAATGTAGATTCCATGTCTCAATCATTAATAAATGTAATGGGGAACATACTTGCAGACCCATAACTTTAAAATTATTTTGGAATTTCCTACAATGTACCACACCATACACCATTTTGTACAGGTGTCACCCTAAAGAATTTTGTTAATGCAAATTAAGCAGTTTCAAATTCCAGGTGTTTTGACATCTATAAAATATCTTTATGGTATTCATCCGCCATTCAACAGGCCGTGAGTTCAAGTATATGGGCAGTGTTGTTTCTGCGGGTGGAAACTTGTTAGGAAAATAGAGCATATGTGACAGACAGCTTCTGCTGTGCTCCACCAGATGTTGTCTTTGCTTAGATATCCGAGAATAGTTTTGGCTACATACCAAATGCTGATAAACAGCACATTTACATTGACTCTGTGCAACAAGTCATCTAATGAGAATGTCCCTGATCAACCTCTACTGATGGCTTACTTCTTCTTTGTATGCTGTCAGACATAAGAAAGTAGCAAAGAAAGTAGCGGTCGTCCTAAGGCTGTCGACATAGCCATAGAACTTGTCTAGTGTTGGCACTGGTGTTGGACGCATGTACTTTCTCTGGTCCTTGTATGTCGGGCAATTTTGCAGCAGATGTTCAGGGGTAATTTTCCCAGGATCACAGGTGTACCTTCATTAGCACCTATCTTCAGTTTACTGAATAAATGATACTTCAGTCTGTTGTGCCCTGTGTGGAGTCTGAATACCACTACCTGCTCTCTTCTGTTCAACTAGTAATAAGCATCATTTTATGTGTAGCCAATATGCTCTGTTTCCCAGTTGTCCATGTATCTGGCACTAATAAATCTTTTACGGATGGCTTACAATGCTAGAAGGTCTTGCTACAGCACAAGAGCAAGAGGCAGTGGGGCAGGTAGATAGATGACATTAGAGGGACCTTGCAAGATCTTGGGCTCACAACGACTGATGCATCACACATGGCCCAGGACAGACGACCAATTAACTATCAGCGTTTGAGGGACGCACTTTGTGGAGACCTTTTAGCATTATTTAGCAGGTGCAAAAGTTATCAGTGCTTGTGGATTCGATAGCTTGTTGCAGTATCTGAGTCATTCTGTTTGGTACACTTGGCAGCTAGACTGTATCTGAGTCATTCTGTTTGGTACACTTGGCAGCTAGACTGTATCTGAGTCATTCTGTTTGGTACACTTGGCAGCTAGACTGTATCTGAGTCATTCTGTTTGGTACACTTGGCAGCTAGACTGTATCTGAGTCATTCTGTTTGGTACACTTGGCAGCTAGACTGTATCTGAGTCATTCTATCTGGTACACTTGACAGCTGTACCTTAAGTCATTCTGTCTAGTACATTTGACAGCTGAGCTGTTGTATCCGAGCTTTTTGTCTTCATAGAAGACTTCTTAGTTCCTCATCTTCTACCCCTGGGGATGTAAACATCTTTTTGTTGTTGCTGTATATACTTATAATCAAGTGTGTAGACAAATGGGTGATTTACCTTTGTATATTTGTATGATGGCGAAGTTGCCTTTTTTTTAACCTTCATGCAGCCACTTTGGGTAATAATTTCATTACCTTTAGAAATTTTGCCCAGACAGTGGCTAACAGCCCCCCCTTTTATATTTTCAACTCGCAAATGTTCTTTCTTGTGCATGGTGTGTACACAAAACCCTCAAGTTTATTGTCTGTTTCTGATAACTCTAGACGGTGATCTATCAGGGGGGTCCCTTGAAACTTTTGGGAAGCAAACATCCACCATTTCGTGCTTTCGTTCATTCTCGAGAGGTGAGCAGCTTCACTTCTCAGCTATAGTGACCTCTACATCAACTTCTCGCAAGTCATTTTATTTTGGTTGTCTCTCACTATCCGCTAGATTACCTGTAAGGCAGCTGTGGTTTGAAGCTGACAGTTTTCTCCTCCTAGATTAATTACAACCTTATTGGCTTCATCAACTATTTATAGCATTCTAGTTTTAGGGTGTCAAAGACTTGAACCTTATCCCTTCCCTTGCTCATCGCAACAGTCTTGTCAGGAGTTGGAAATTTGCTACCAGAGACTATATGTTGTGCTTGCTTAGTTAGAACTGGCATCCTTAATTTCACTCCTGGCATGACAGCATGCAGAACCAATAATTAGATTCTTGATCTCGATCTTTGGGGGACGGCGTGGGCTAGTGGTGAAGTGACACAGTTCACAAACTGAAGGTGCTGGGTTCGATCCCCATCACAGCACCGGCCGTTACTCCGGGGAAGCAAACCTTTAGAAAATGCAGGAAGAAGTTGGATGTACTGTGGCGACATGCGCAAAACAAAAACCACAGTGCAACGCATACCGCCTTAGGGAATAGATAAATAAGGCTAACGTTAAAAAAAAAAAAATAACTGGAGCTCATCCTTAATTTCACTCCTGGCTATGACAGCATGCAGAACCAATAACCAAATTCTTGATATTGATGATCTTGGCTTGATCTTTATGACTCAATCCACAGCATTGCTGTGGGTTCCAATTTCATCTCCAAAAGACTTGTTTTTTTTGGGGGGGGAACCAGATTTCTGTTGCCATGCTCCATCGACCATCATTTTATCAAAACATGTGATGTGCCTATCTATGTTTTGGCTAATCTACATAGATTACCTTGTCATTCATATAATCATATTTCTGAATTGTGGAGATTTTGCATGTATTGGTTACCGAGAGTGAATTTGATCAAGCGCCTTTCAAGAGAGGCCTGGGTTACTTTCAATTTGTCTTCCATTAATTGTGTTTGTCCATGTCTCTGCAGCAATTAGATTCATATTGATCAAATGTTCATTTTTCTTGCTGAAAATTTAACCACAATTTTAACACTTATTTGTTTCTGTCCCTGTGCAGAAAAAGCCATACCTGTAATATATTTTTTATCAACTTTTGACATTCATTACTGCTGCAGTTTCATTTTAATTGTACCTTTTATTTGTGGGAACAAATTTGTTATTAAAAAAATTAGTCCAGTTGCAACGACCAAAGTTTTCATTTTCTGGTGTTTATGAGATTACTTGTAGATGTATGATTTTTCAAAGCAAGGATTGTAGTAGATGCAATATACTTGAAACTGACATCATCATCATTATAATTATGGGGACCCAAGATGCAGCAGGGAATAAGCTGACAGCAACCAGTGACTCATAGCTGGCTACTTGCATCAAGGGGTCAGCGACCCTATTCTGCCCTCAAGTGACAGCCCTGAAAACAGACTGCAACCATGCAGCCTGACTAGGAGATTAGAGATTGAAGATAAACCTGATCCAAAATGCCCTGTCGAAATCAGATGTGTTGGGCCAAAAGGTACAGATAACGCAACCTCGGCTGTAAACTATGACATAACATCACAAACATTCTTTGCTTCTTCGTTCATCCTCAGATCAAGGTCCTGGTTTCTCTTACAAAGAACACCATTGTTTGTAAGGCTATTTTGTCTCCATACAGCTTTTTGTCTCATATTGTTCTCTCTTTTCCTGCGTGAGTGTGCAGTTTTGTAGGATGTGTTCCACGGTCATGGTATGCTCCCCACATGGACACTTGTCATCTGTCCCAAATCCTCATTTTGTTGTAAAGATGACTCTCGAGTCTGTTATGCTCAGTTCTCAGTCTGAAGGTGATGACTTGCTGCTCTCTATTTAAGTTAAAGTAGCTGTCTTCTTTTTGGAAGTTCGGGGTGTTGATCAGCCCATTTTCCCCTCAAGTTGGCTTTAATTATGGTCTTGGCCTCTTTATATGTGATACTCAGGTCTGTTTGTGGGGATACTCCTCCACACTTTGCTAGTTTGTCTGCAGCTTCATTGCCTTCAATATTGTAGTGGGATGGGATCCACTTTATGACCTACCTTGGGTGTTCTGCAGAGAGCTGTATCAGGGAGAACACACATTGCTCGAGATCTTCATCTTTGTGTTGTTTATGCGCTGCGTAATACTGATGCGGCATCAGTCAGGAATACTATTTTTTTATGGTGGATATCTTTATCTTGTATTACAATCTCAGCTGCGGCCGTCAGTGCCTTTGCTTCTGCACGGAATTTACTGGAGTAAAACATTCTTTTCAGGATGAATGCCAAAGTTGAAGAAGAACAATTATAATCATTATCATGTGCCATATCATCTGGTTTGTCAATCATGGATCTTCACAACCATATGCCCTGAGTGTTTTTTAAAATGAATTCTGGCATAGACCAATCTTTCTTCCCATAATGTTAAACTGTTAAGTAGTTTCTCTCTTTGACACCCTCTGTCCCATTGCCAACTGTGATCGTGTGCTCTAAGGCCTCTTTTTTTATAATGGTAAATATTTAACAGAAATCAGTTCAGTTCAAATCCCATCTCCGCATCGAAGGCTTGCTACAATGTATCTCCAGTGTACTCTTGCCATAATAGCGCAATCTGACATACTTTTTCCAGTCCATCTCCTGATGCTATCCACTAACTTAAAACATTGTCTGCCTCTTGAACAGCTCTAGTATGGTCTTCAACAAGGAGGTATGTCTTGTTATATGACTAAAATAACTGTCTAACCCTAATTTTTGTCATTAATTTTCTTTTCAAATCCAACTTTTCAATTCCTCTACATTTGTTTTTTTCTCTTTTCAAGAAATGAGACTCAATCTTTTATATAACCATACTTCGTAGGCTTCAATATTTTTTTCTAACTTGTTATTCAGTGTCCATGTTTCTGTGCCATAAAGTAACATAACAAGATTTTGTGTAATACACAAACAAGTTTGCTGACCCTTGTTCTATGCAAATAGCCAGTAATAGACAATCAACCTTTTCTACAGGTGAGACGGCGTGGCCTAGGGGTGAAATGTCCATTTGACAGTTCTAAAGCATCTTATTTGGGGCTTGAGATGGCTTGGAGTACACTCCTGGAATCTGTTAGAATCACTGTTTTCCTTGTAGTTATGTTTTGTCTGATAAGAATCTGAGTTGCTGCATGAACAGCTCTTGCTTCAGCTCTGAAATTCGTACAAATTTCTCCTGCTGGTATGGAGTGATTTTCTGTGTCGCCATTGGAGTGTTTGATGTAGATTCCACTGCCTCCCCTTTTATCGCTGACCGAGGCAGATCCATCTGTGTACACGTGTCCATGATTTGATGGTATTTACTTGAGCTCCTGTAGAACGTGGATTTTTTGCACTGTTGCCGACTGCTCACTTTTCTTTGTTAACCCTGGAATCTCCAAGATTATTTTGAACAAGTCCTGGCTCCGTGTCCAGGGTTCTGGAATGAGTGATTCACACTTTTCGGTTTCAGCTTCAAGAATGTCTACGTGTTTTCTGTGGATTGCTCTGGCCAGACGGTTGGAGCTTTTCCTTAGTAGTCTGTTTTTTGTTCTCTCTTGGAACTTTTCCAGACTAGCAACCAGATGATTCTCCAAACACACAACATATTTGTACATCACTTATAGGTACGAAGGTGCTATATTTAAACAAACAAGATATGGGACGGCGTGGCCTAGTGGTACGGCTCACGATCCGAAGGTGCTGGGTTCGATCCCCATCACAGCACCGGCCATTACCCCGGGGAAGCAAACTCTTAGAAAATGCAGGATGAAGCAGACCCTTACATAAAATGCGTGCTGAAGTCGGATGCACTGGGCCGACAGGCGCAAAATAAAAACCTCAGTGCAACGCACACCGCCTTGGGGAATAGAGAAATAAGGCGAACGCAAAAAAAACAAACAAACAAACAAGATGATAAGATGAAAATATCAGATTTATTAAAACACTCAACGCTTCTGTCTACCAAGATGTAAGTGGTAATCTGACAGTTAGCAAAGGATATATGAGGGAACTGGACACATCATGTCATAAAAGCTGATATTTTGTGCAATGAAGCTTAAAACTTCATCCTCAATTATAGTAACTGCTATTGATGTTCAGGCCTGCTCAGAAGGCAAATTCAGAAGCATATCCCTAGATCATTTGAATCAAAGTCTGTCTTTATATTCCGTAAATGGCGATATACTATTTTTTTAATCAAATATTTTTGTTTAGTTTCCTAAAATCCAACACTACGTCAAAGTGGAAGGAGGGGGAGACGAGGTTAACCAATACAGTTGTGAAGAGATCTGCTGCTGCTGTAAGCAACATAATAGCTGTCCATCGTTGTCGATGAGGACCGCCGACATCATCCTTGTCACAGATTTCCCTGTTGGGTGTGGGTGCGCATGTGGCTGAACAGGCCAATGCGAGCACGAAAATGTCTGCTACATATCGGGCACACGAGGTTTGTAGAAGGGGATGGTGTTCCCG
This sequence comes from Ariolimax columbianus, assembly GCA_036924085.1. Taxonomy (NCBI): domain Eukaryota; kingdom Metazoa; phylum Mollusca; class Gastropoda; order Stylommatophora; family Arionidae; genus Ariolimax; species Ariolimax columbianus. Next base: position 15,006 of record JAVGWX010000138.1, read on the forward strand.
CTGCTCGGGATTTCCGCGTCTCTCGTCTGTTCTGGGCTTTCACAACACGATCATCTTCACCGGCAGCTACACCCGATTTGACTGCGCTTCTCCAGTCAGATCTGTTTTGCGCAAGACATTCCCATGTGTCGATGTCTATCTGGCAACTTTTTAGTGAGTCCTTCAGACCGTCTTTAAAACGTTTCTTTGGGCGCCCTCTCTCGCGCCATCCCTCTCTCAGCTCGCCGTAGAGAAGCTTCTTTGGGAGCCGCTCGTCTGACATACGGACTAGGTGTCCGGCCCATCCTAGTCGTGCTTTTTCTAGCAGTGCATGGATGCTGGGCAACATAGCAAGCCAACAATCAATTTTTGAATGCTACAGAGACATTAAAAGGGTTAAATTGGCTGATCTAAATGGAATATAGATCCTTCTTCATTCATTCTCAAACAAACCTTTTTCTTCTCCTTCTTCATTCATTCTCAAACAAACCTTTTTCTTCTCCTTCTTCTGCGTTCATTCTCAAACAAACCTTTTTCTTCTCCTTCTTCTGCGTTCATTCTCAAACAAACCTTTTTCTTCTCCTTCTTCTGCGTTCATTCTCAAACAAACCTTTTTCTTCTCCTTCTTCTGCGTTCATTCTCAAACAAACCTTTTTCTTCTCCTTCTTCTGCGTTCATTCTCAAACAAACCTTTTTCTTCTCCTTCTTCTGCGTTCATTCTCAAACAAACCTTTTTCTTCTCCTTCTTCTGCGTTCATTCTCAAACAAACCTTTTTCTTCTCCTTCTTCTGCGTTCATTCTCAAACAAACCTTTTTCTTCTCCTTCTTCTGCGTTCATTCTCAAACAAACCTTTTTCTTCTCCTTCTTCTGCGTTCATTCTCAAACAAACCTTTTTCTTCTCCTTCTTCTGCGTTCATTCTCAAACAAACCTTTTTCTTCTCCTTCTTCTGCGTTCATTCTCAAACAAACCTTTTTCTTCTCCTTCTTCTGCGTTCATTCTCAAACAAACCTTTTTCTTCTCCTTCTTCTGCGTTCATTCTCAAACAAACCTTTTTCTTCTCCTTCTTCTGCGTTCATTCTCAAACAAACCTTTTTCTTCTCCTTCTTCTGCGTTCATTCTCAAACAAACCTTTTTCTTCTCCTTCTTCTGCGTTCATTCTCAAACAAACCTTTTTCTTCTCCTTCTTCTGCGTTCATTCTCAATTTCCCACTACCAAGACCTAACAGGACTTTGCAAGTAGCAGGATGTAGTTCAGAGAACAGAATGCGTTGTGTCGTTAGTTTACAGATTGACTGTGATATTTGCACCTTTTGGTTCGACACATCCATCTTCGGCAGTCAAACAAACCTGAAAAGAGCTTTGCAAGATGGATGTGTCAGACCAAATAGTGCAAATATCGCAGTCAAGCTGTAAACTAGCGAAACAACGCTTTCCGTTCTTCTGACTACATCTTGCTACTTACAAAGCCGTTTCAGGGCTTGGTAGTGGAAGATTGAGAACGAACACAGAAAAAGAAGAAGAGGATGTAGCTTGGAGAACGGAATGTTGTAGTTTACAGTTTGACTGTGATATTTGCACCTTTCGGTCCGACACATCAAACTCCAGTTTGGTAAGTTTTGAGTACCCAGTTATCCTTCTCTCTTCAATCCCTTTTCCTTTTCCAGTCTGCCCTATTGCAGTCTGTTATCCAAGATCACCATGTGGTGGTGGAGAAGGATCTTGGCAGCTCTGGACACTAGCAGTCAGCTTTGGGTCGCTGACCGCTACAGCTCATGCACTGCTTAGTATCTTGATCCCAAATATAGATTTCAAATGTTAAGAGAGTGCGGAAAAGGCACACAAATACAATAGCAGCATTAAATGTTAGTGAACTTCTGGAAAGGTGTCGGAGTTTACAGAACTTACAAATAAAATAAGATATACATATATATCTTATATATATATATAAGACACCCAAAAGTCTTGTGTGCAGTGGCACGCACGTTAAAAATACCTCAGCAGTTGGAAATCTAAAAGAGTAGGCCTAACGGTCGCTGCTCGTGCAAAATTCAAGTTAAAAATCTACTAAAACTATTCTAGAAATTCACGTCCCACAGAGAATATGTTGCAAAAAAAGGGGACTGTGTGGCCATAACAACAGGTCTTGGTTATGTGGTTAGTGGAGCGGCTTAGATAGTGCCTGACAGGCTGCAGGTCTACCTTGCTCTAATTTACGCTTCCACCTCTACTAGTATCAAAAATAGGCGATTGTATATTCCAGGGGCTAATAGATGCTAGGATTGACCTGGCAAGTCAGCAGTGGATTTTCACCTGCCAAAAAAAATATGAAACAAAGGAGGTTGCACATCCCCACGACCTCTAGTAGATACAAGATAAAACGGACAGAACATCAAGGAGCTCAATGAAAACTGTACTAAAATAGAGCAATATAGACACAACAAAGAGTGCCAAACATGGTGTAGGTGTCTTTTGCCCATCCAAAGAAAGCAAAGTTCACTGAGAAAGAAGGGTATATCAGTGAAAGAGTAATGTGTCTACAAACAGTTTAATGTGGAAAAACAACAATTATCTAGGTCTGCACTAAGTGCAAAGAAAATCAAAATGAAGAAGACAGAAAGGAATTCTTTCAGACATTGTCATTAGCGTCAATGAGAAGGATTATCTAATCATAATGAGTGATTGTAATTTCTGAATAGCGAAAACAAAAATCAGCACATGAATATTGCTGAGTAATGTTTGGGGACACCACATGAGAATGGAATAACAATGAAGAAGAGCTTATAAATCTATGTACTTAGCAATTATAAACATCATCTTTCTTACAAGAACAGTCATATCAAAATATGGTATATGCGGAACAGCCCAGGTGTAGAATCACAAATTAATTTCTTATTAACAAGACAACATCAAAGAAGAAATATAATAGTAAAATAAAACAATATAAAAATGTTTGAATATTGTTACGAATTACCTGATTTATATCCTTGTCCCTGCTTGCTATTTGGTCTATCTTTTATAAATACCTCATTTCTGAGAATGGAGACTATTTTGTGTGGCTTGTAGTCATTTTCAATAATCCACATCCGTAAGCTGAGACTCATTTGTGTGTGGAGCGGTATTCTGAAACTTTTTCTTCTGAATTATTTCACCTTAGCTGAAGAATCCTCAGGAATTGACATAGAAAATGTCTACATGAAGCTGCTCTTTTGGTAGTCAACTGATATTTGATTACACCATTGTTGTCTATTGTAGCATCAGAGTATTAGAACTCGTTAACGTGTTTCATCAGCTGTTTTTCCCTGGTAATCTGAAGCCTCTTCTCTCTTGAGATCACCACAACTTATATATTAGAGCTGCTGATGATTATTTCACTCTTCTTAAGCTCTTCCATGTAGACTTTGCGATATGCCTTTGATTTTGGTGATCAGGATCCTATCATTGGCAGGGGCTAGTTCTGATATTCAAAACTTTTAAGATCTTCCGGTACCTCACTGCATGCTTCTTTGTCGCCTCCTTACTGGCTTTGAATGTATCTTTCATTAAGAGTTTGAAAAGGCACAAGTGAAAGAAACAACATTGTGTGAAATAAATATTTCAGGTAATTTGTTGTTGTTTAATGCCCATGATGAGCATGTTTACTCTTTTGTGCGCATTGAAAAGAACGCCTAGTGGCGAGTTGTAGTAGCTTTACTCACACACTGAACGTGCTAATGAAGGGTCCTTCAGAGGCAGTTGTACGATACTTAGCTTCATCTGCATGACGCTCACTACTGCGGGGATCATATTGATCCCCACCTTGTTAGCCATACTCATGAAAGTAATTAATGTCAATAGTTGAGACGTGATAAGAAATTATAACCTGATAAATATTGCGGAAACCATTTCCTACGTCTAATATTTAAGAAGACAGCAATCATAATAACTAGTTCATCTCATGGAAATGGAACCAGATCATCTTCTACCAACATGAGCCTTACACAAAAAATCTGATGACAGGGTACGAGGAAGATCATAAGCCAGACGGACAGATGATATATGACAACTACAAAATCAAGATATAATATAACCAATCCACAACACTTTGCGCAAGGGAGGAAGTGTCAGCAAGAGTAGGCCATAAAAAATATAATCAAGTAAAACGAATTATCTGGATTAATCAAGAGGTAAGTATTTATGTCCTCTTCTTCTTCTTCTCCTTTTTAAAATTCTTCTTCTTCTTCTTTGCCCTCTTCTGATTTTTTTGTGGCTCATCTTCTTCTTCATTTTCTTTTTTATCTTTCTCCTCTTTTAAAAATGTTGTTTCTTTCTATCCTTCTTCATTGTCTTCAAATAACTGCATCTATTTCCTTCATAAGCTTGGCAATTACAATTTGGATTGTCAATTTGCAACCCAGACTGTCATTCCATATTCTAAAGCTGGTCTAACATTTCCTGTGTACAGCAATAGGTATATGTATGTATATATGAACATATACATGTATGTATTCACATATATCACATACTCTTCTCTTTTTACCTTTCTCTCTCTCTCTCTATCAGACATAATTCTATCAGACACACATAAACACACACACATCACAGACATATATACACACAGTTTGTTGCAAGAAGCAGACATGGAAGGTTGTACATGGTACTAGCAGCCTGACCATGTAAAAATCACTGCAGCTGAATCTGCACTGCAAACAACTGGTTCGGGCAAACCAGATGTAGTGTTGGACTCTGTCCTCTGGAATGACAAGTCAGTGATGATAATGACGATGATGATGATGGTGTATGTGGGTATATAAATATGTATCATCATCATCAAGATCATCATCATCAAGTTATTCTGTCCTCGGACTGTTTGCAGCCTCAGGATTCTGTATTTCCATTTCTGCCTGTCATGTGCTTCAACTCAGCATACGTCTTCAGGGGCCTTGTTTCTGCATGCTTTTGTCTCAAATGAAAATCTTGACCTGTCCCTTCCTCTCTATCCTTGTGTTCTGTCTTCCAAGACTTTCTTAACTGGGCTCTCATGATGTAGGTTGTCCCAGCCAGGTCAGTCTTCGTTTTTTTCCTCTTCCACTTTCACCAACACCCTTTCGTTTTATTGTATTTTTCTGTCCAGTTCACTTTATTCATCTTTCGGTAACTACATCTCAAAATCCTACAAGTATTTATTTTCCCATTCATTTGCTGCAATGTCTCAGAACGATACAGACCAAACATATGGGTTAGGATTGTTACCTGAAGTGGCAAATTAATAGACACAGACAGGGATGCCCTCATTTCACCCCTGTCCTTACTTGACTTAAAAAACTCACTCGACTCCTTTCAGAAAAACAAAAGCCCAGGTTCTGACGGCTTGACCCTGGAGTTCTACGTAACTTTCTTTGACAGTATTGGACCCACCCTTTTAAAAGTTTTAAATGAAGCATTTGAAACAGGCGAATTGCCAAATAGCCTTAATGAAGCTTACATTACACTGATCCATAAACCAGACAGTGACAAGCTAGAGGCCAAAAACTACAGACCAATTTCTCTCCTGAACGTAGACTACAAAATTCTGACCAAAGCCCTCTGTGTTCACATCTTTTTTTAAAAATGTATTCTTCCCTTCGCTGGCTGATATATTTTTATTTCTCTTTGTCCCTGATGAAAGCCTTTTGGTCGAAACGTACGTTTCGTATTTGTTTTCGTCTTAGCGTGGTATCTAACCATTCCTTTATTTATTTATTTCAACATTACAGACAATTTTTAAAAATAGAACAGAACATTTGATTCAATGGCTGAAAGTCTAAAATATATCGAAAATAAATCGTCAGATTTCTCAGCCATACCAGGACAGAAAGTACACAGCAGGTCTTTTAAAGGGATAAGACGGCCAACGAAAAGTATTTAATAATTAATTTAGGCACATTATTTCTAATTTGGCCATTGGAAACACATGGCTATAACTACAACTGTCTCCTTGGAGGAAGTCTGTAGTCGAGCAATGGCAGTATCAGTTTTAATAGCGATGGTTGTACGCGAGGTTGCTAGCGCGTGAACTATTTCGGCAAAAAGTAAATGTCAAAAGTAACCAGAATATTTAGACGGAAGTTTAGTTTGGTTACAAATACAAAAAGTAACTTTGTTACAATTAGAAGGTGTTCGTCGGGGAGTTAAGAAAGAACACATATGATATGGTAAATGATAGAAAAACCTCAATATCTGAATAAGTTCTCATTAGATATCTGACTCAGTTTGGAGGATGGTAGAGGAAGAGGTAGAGCTGACAAGAAAAAGGTGGGAACACTGGTGGATGAGGAGGCAGAGGTGTGCGCGTGTGTGTAACAGCTACAGAGAAAGACAACCAGAGAGAGAGAGAGAGAGAAAGAGAGAGAGGAGAGAGAAATCAAACACTATATAAAAAGTATAGAAATAAATCTGGTCCTAAAACGACTTATACAGAGGAATACAAATGTTCACACGGCTGTCCCAACTTGAGCAGGAAGATTGTATCACGTAGTACACCAGTTTCGGCGGAAGCTACACGACCATCAATTTGTGTCAGCCAATTAGCGAGTACATACTTTTTCAATTATGTTTCCCTTTACCATATATTCACTCAGATCGTTCCTATATGCGACAGTCATTTTTGGACGGGATTCATAGAAGTGAGCTATTGAAGAATACGTTAATTGATGTAGCTCAATTGATGTGGTCATAATTCGATATACAATGGATGTGCTAGCAGTGGCCGATGCTCTTGTTGAGACCTTTCAGGAAATTGATTGAAATGAATCCTCATTGAGAACCACGGAAAACATCCTGACAACATTAACTGCAAACAACGCCCCTGTGTACCTGACCGAAGCTAACAGCAGATTCAGAAAAACTTTGCTTCTCTGTATGGTCTACTTGGGAGTGTTAATAGTTGTAGGAATTGTGGGTAACAGCCTTCTGTGTTACGTGTTTGGGTTCAGACTCAAGCGGAGCACACAGAATTTCTTCATCCTTCTCCTGGCCGTCTTCGACCTCCTGAGTTGTACCATTGCTCTACCAGCAGAAATTGTTGACCTGGATTACTTTCTAATGTTTGAGTCGGCTGCTCTCTGTAAGATAATGACGTATGACGCTACATCTCCTTTGATTAACGTATATTTATTGTTGTCATCGCTCATCTTATTCATTAATATTTTCATCATTGTATGCACCATCATAAACACATCATTGGCACCTATGTGGTACACGAAGAGGACAGAACAGGACTACTGTTACCTTCCAATCATGTCACAATGTTGGATGCCCTGGTCTTAATTTCTGCTGGAGAAATTTCAGTCACGAGGTTTGTCCCCGACGAAGACCTTCTAATTGTAACAAAGTTACTTTTTGTATTTGTAACCAAGCTTAACTTCCGTCTAAATATTCTGGTTACTTTTGACATTTCCTTTTTGCCGAAATAGTTCACGCGCTAGCAACCTCGCGTACAACCATCGTTATTAAATCTGATACTGCCATTGCTCGACTACAGACTTCCTCCAAGGAAACAGTTGTAGTTATAGCCATGTGTTTCCAATGGCCAAATTAGAAATAATGTGCCTAAATTAATTATTGTAATACTTTTCGTTGGCCGTCTTATCCCTTTAAAAGACCTGCTGTGTACTTTCTGTCCTGGTATGGCTGAGAAATCTGACGATTTATTTTCGATATATTTTAGACTTTCAGCCATTGAATCAAATGTTCTGTTATATTTTTAAAAATTTTCTGTAATGTTAAAAGAAATAAATAAAGGTATGGTCAGATACCACTCTAAGACAAAAACAAATACGAAACGTACGTTTCGACCAAACGGCTTTCATCGGGGACAAAGAGAAATAAAAATATATCAGCCAGCGAAGGAAAGAATACATTTAAAAAAAAAAGATGTGAACACATAGAGGGCTTTGGTCAGAATTTTGTAGTCTACGTTCAGGAGAGAAATTGGTCTGTAGTTTTTGGCCTCTAGCTTGTCACTGTCCGGTTTAGGGATCAGTGTAATGTAAGCTTCATTAAGGCTATTTGGCAATTCGCCTGTTTCAAATTCTTCATTTAAAACTTTTAAAAGGGTGGGTCCAATACTGTCGAAGATGGTTACGTAGAACTCCAGGGTCAAGCCGTCAGAACCTGGGCTTTTGTTTTTCTGAAAGGAGTCGAGTAAGTTTTTTAAGTCAAGTTAGGACATGGGTGAAATGAGGGCATCCCTGTCTGTGTCACTCAACTGCTATGTATACTCAGAAAATTTGCCGCAATCAGTGTGCGTGGTATTCTCTGCAGAATACAATGTCGTGTAGTAGTCATGAAAGGTCTGTCGTATTTCGTGGGGTTCAGTTAAAATTTGTCCTGTTGGTCCCTTGATTTTGTGTATTTGTCGTGTACGTTGTATGTTCTGTTCTACCGCTGAGTACTGTTGTGTGGGGTTTTCCTGCAAAAGTACTGGTATTTTAGCTCTTAATTGGGCCCCTTGTAGTTTATAATTATCGATTTTATCTAATTCGTCCTGTAAAAGTTTAATTTGGGGTAAGTTTTAATCTATTAGTTTTGTCATTTTTATAGCTTCTTCAAAAATATGTCTATTGCATTTTCTATTTATGTGTATTTGTTTTGAAATTCTCTGTGTGCGGTCCCTGATTGTACTTTTAATTAAATCCCAATAACTGTTTAGATTTGTGTCTGGTAGGTGTTCTGTGAGATTTTTTAAATTAAATTAGATATGGTTTATACGAAGTCTTTATTATTAAGTAATGAGTTGTTGAATTTCCAGTGTTTGAATTGCGTGTGACTATTTGATATGTATGTGCCGTTAACTATAATAGCTACTGGTTTATGGTCTGTAAAGAGGGTCGTGTCTATGTGGTGTATTTTATTAACTGTGTATGTTTTAAATATGTAAATTGTATCAATTCTAGTGTGTGCTGTACCATGATGTGAGTGGGTTGTGTGAGTCGTGTCTGTTCCATTAGAGTAGGTATTCCTGTATGCATCTATAAGGTTATTTTTGTCTAATATTTTTTTAAAATTTGTTGTTCGTGTTTTTGTTGTCTGTGTACGTGATGTGTCTAAGTTACTAAGTGTGCATTTGAAATCCCCAGCAAGTATTATGTTTTGATTTTTAAAATGTTATTCTATGGTTTTTATTACGTTTTCATAGAAGGGTGTTCGTTGTAATGGTTTTGCTGGGGCGTAGATGTTAATTAAGGTGTGTTTGCCTGTACTGTCGTGTGTATTGTGTACCTGTACTATCTGTATCCTGCCCTCTGTATCCCTGTGACTATGTGAAACTATCCATTCGTCCGATGTTTGCAGAATGGCTACGCCTGTGTGCTGTCCTAAACTAAACCAACTATTTTTTAAGCCTAGCGTTGTTGTGATTTGTTTTGTATGTATAACTTCGTGTATGTGTATTTCTTGTGAAAAAATGAAGTCAGGTTTATATTCCTTTATTATGTTCACTACGTGCTGTTGTTTCTTTTTTAGTCCATTAATATTAATAGAAACAGTGTGTATGGAGTTTAGTGTAGACATTGGACGGATACAAAGTATTGGGCCTGTCGGGGTAGCAGTTCTCCACTGACGCGTGTCAGGTAGGAATGCTGAAGTACAGGTGGTTTGGGGGGTACATATGCAAATAAATAACATGGTAGAAAACAATTTTTGAGGGTTACACACTGGTCGCACAGTGGATGGCGAGCGCCGTCAACATAACATAGTAATAATAATAATCGCAATACAGCAATACAGTAACTAACATTCTCGGGGTAGCCGAGTATATAACCCTTAGGCGGCACAACACAGTTATAAAAAACACACCTACACATTTAAATAAGTACACATTTACACTCCATATACACATAACAAGTGCTAGTGTTCTTGTTCTTTCTGAAAACTCCTTCCAGGCGTCGCCGAAAACAAAGTCAATTGTCCTCATTGAACCGCTGGACAAGGACGTGAGCAGCACTTCTGTGGTTGTATCGCTACTCAGTCCTTGCCCAGCTCCCGCCCGTCCATCATGGTCGTCCAAAGCAGACGGACCAGCTCGCCCTCGTCCGAGCTAATGTCGTCCACCCCCGGTGAGGGCATGGGGGACATCTGGTCGTCGCTGGCGATGTCCCGACTTGGCGGGGACACCGGATCGACGCTGTCTGTGCGTTCTGGTGACGGTTCTGGTTCCGGTGACGGTTCTGGTACCGTCTTCGGCAAGGGCTCTGGAAAGGGTCTCTGGTGCAGGTTCTGGTGCAGTTTCTTGGCGTGTCGATGCCTCTGCGGTTTTGGGGGCTGGCGTTGTGTTGCCGGTCCCCATTTTGGTGACTGGAGGAGAGGAACTCCTCTTCCTCGAGTTTCTTTTCCTCTTGCGTTATCTGTCCACCTCGATATAGCCATCATCCGAGGTGGCGGGGTGCTCCTCAGCGAAGGGTGGAGGTGGTGGAGGCTGAGCTTCAGCCAGCTTTGGGTTTGGAAGTCGTTCAGCCTCTCTCATGATGTCTGGCCGTCGCCTCTTGGTGCACTGGCTTGTCCAGTGAGTATCTTCTCCACATCCTTCGCATGGGGTGCGGCGGCCGGTGATGACCACCCACAGCCTTATGGGCTTGGCGTCCCCACTCAGGAACCTGACGGTCACGTAGTGGGGGACCTCCACTTTGTTTTTCTTGTAAGCAAAGGCCAACATGTCAGAGATGTTTCGTTGTGGTTACACCTCGGCGTTTTTGTCGCCTGTGATCTTGATCACGACCGCCTTGACCGCCTCCAGCTTGGTGGTCTCGGGCACCCAGTTGAGCAGCCCCCTCTCTCTCTCTTGCTCTTGGTGCTCGATGGATAGTGAGATTTTCGGTGTTGAGCAGTTTACTCGCCTGCCATGCAGGCTCTTGAAATGCAGTATGTGTGCTGACTGGGTCAACCGCACATACCACACGCGTGGGTTTGCGAACCTGCAAATAGCTGTAACACCAGAGGGCCTAATGCCCATTGGCCCAGCTAGGATGCTTTCCATCTCGTGAGGTCTTAGGCTGGCTGACAGCTCGCCAGTAACTGTGATTTTCAGTGTCCCATTGCGGAAGACACTGCCATCATCCATAAAGGTGTCTTAGCTTTCGAAGTCAACGATGGCCTCCATTACGTTCATCTTGGTGGAAATAAACACCGTGAAATATATATAAAAACGGGAAAAACACAGTCCTTCTTCTTCTTCTTCTTCTTCTTCTTCTTCGTACGCTGTCAGACAGTAACTATTATTTTTTCGAAAAAAGCGACGGTCATCCTGAGGCTGTCGACACTGCCATAGAGCTTGTCTTGCAGTTCCACTGGTGATAGTCACATCTGCTCTCTCTGATCCTCGTATGTCGGGCAGTTCGACAGCAGATGTTCAGTGGTCATTTTACCGGTACCGCACGGGCATTCGTCGGTACACCCTATCTTTAATTTGTTGAATAGGTGGTACCTCAGTCTATTGTGGCCAGTGCGAAGTCTGAAGACAACGACCTGCTCTCTTCGGTTCAACTGGTAATAGGCATCGTTTTTGGTGTAACCAGTATGTTCGGTTTCCCATTTGGTCATGTATCTGGTTTTAATAAGCCGTTTTGACTCTTCGTACGTCATACTAGTATCTGTTTGTGGTAGTCTTGCACCTTCTTTTGCCAGTCTGTCTGCCTCCTCGTTGCCTTGGATGTTTCAGTGTGATGGGACCCACTGTACCACTACCCTTTTTGGTGCGGACTGCTGGCACAGTTGGCAGAGTGCTGCTCTTAAGTCATTAAGCTCAGTGTTTTTCTGGCTTTTTAGCGCTGTGACTACGGCCAGAGCATCTGTAAGCAGGACTGTATGGCTTTCATTTTCTTTATGTGTCACCATTTCTTCCACTGCCGCCCTCAGTGCCTCTGCCTCTGCTCTGAAATTGCTTGTGTACTTACCAGTAGCGAATGACAGTGTTATTTTTCTGCCATTTGGTAGGTTCAGGAATGCTCCTGCCCCTCCGTTCTGTGTTGTGTTTGTTACAGAACCGTCGGTGTATGCATGGGTCCAGTCCATGCTTGGGTAGCTTTTCGTTATGAAACTTAGGGTAGTATCTCTCCTTTCTTTTTCAGTCTGGCAGTTTTTGTTTGCAATACCTGGTATATTTTCTACCACCTCTGGAAATATATGCTGCCTCCAGGTAGGTTTTCGTACAGTAGTGATGGGATTTGGTGTTGTTAGTGCGTTTATGGGATCTTCGTGCATCTTTGCTTTGGCTATTCCTGCAAAGTTTCTCCGCTTTAGTTTCCCATTTCCCAAATTGTTTAGTCTCTGGTGCATTGGATGGTCGGTCAGTCTTCGGAGTTTCTCTGACTGCAGCTGGGCTCTGCAGTCTCTTCTTTCGGTCATGGATTGCAGTTTTGTAATCTTTTCAAGTTCTACAATTGGCGTTGACTTCATGCCTCCTGTTATAACTCTCATGGCTTGGTTTTGAAGTTTGCTTACTTTATCGAAGTTCGCCTTTGCTGCTGTTGTCCATGCCGCAATGCCATACTCGAGAACTGGTCTCACTCTTCCAGTGTATAGTTTCTTTAGTATGCTTTCGTCTGCTCCCCAGCTTGTGCCAGCAAGTTTCCTCATGATTGCCATTCTTTCTCTGGCTCTCATTCGGTTTCTCTCGATCTGCCTTCCATGTCATGCGCCGATCAAATGTGACTCTCAGATAGTTTTTGGTTGTCGTTTGGCTGCAGGAATTTGCCATTTAAACTTAATTTGGTATTTTGGGGTTTGATTGAAAGCGAAAATATTGTGCATGTGGTTTTCTCCTCGTTTATTTTGACCAGCCATGAGTTCGCCCACTCTTCCAGCGATGTTAGGGCCTGCTGCATCCGATTTCTTGCTATGGTGAGATTCTTTTCAGAGGTCCACATAGCCAGATCGTCTGCAAACATTGAGCTATGGACTCTTCTTGGTATATTCTCTGTAATGTCGTTTATATACACCAGGAAGAGTGTGGGTGACAGTACACTGCCTTGGGGTACTCCCTGCTCGAGTGTCACCCTTTTGCTCATCTGCCCTTGTACTTGGACTCTGGCCGTTCTGTTTTTGAGGTAGTGGTTGATCCATCTGTACATTTAAACACAGTCCGAATAGCACCTACAAAGACACAAGACGAGAGCAGCTCGCCAAAGCGTCCACTCCGTCTTTAGTATAAGCACGTTATTGGTATCAACTTGTTCCTGTGATATAGACCTGTTACATGTTAGTGTCAATTGGTTCCTGTGATATAGACCTGGTACATGTCAGTGTCAATTGGTTGCTGTGTGAGATAGAAAAGCAAATAAAAAAAAAGGTGGTCCCAGTGAGCAGAATGGCGTTGGAGATTAAGTGTTATAGACTTCGCTGCACAAGATTCCAGCTTTATATCTTTGTGAGACGACCAACTTCCATCGCCACTGTCATGCTCTGCATCAGATTGCGTCAAGTACTATTTATGTTTGGGTAGACTGGAGCGTGTCAAAGACTGATTTAGAACACATATGATGCATATAGGTTTAAACCCTCGCTGCATGTTCTCATTGTTCCACAGACACTCTAAGACAGACTTGTGAACAAACTATCGAATACACCAGGAACAGAACAGGGGTGTGTACTATCACCACTTTTGTCCATTGTATCCATGGATCAGACAACAGCTGAAGCAAAACCAGAAAACACCACAATGAGCGGGCTCCTTTAGCAGATGATCAGAGCCTCTTTCATTCCGATGAACAAAACCTCCAGGAACATCTGAATGCCCTTGATAATGTCTGCGATAGATTTTATATAAGGAGTAGTACAGCAAAGTTCGAGACAATGAATATCAGTAGAATACAAAAAACACTAAATATTCAGGTAACAAGCTCAGAACTTAAACTGGTCAGTGAATTCAAATTTTTGGCAGCATGTTCACACAAGATGGAAGCCTAGATAGAGAGGTGGAATCACAAGATGGAGGGCTAGATAGAGAGGGTAGGAGATAGGTGGAATCAAGAACACAAAGAGCTAATGAGGTTTTCTATCAGCTCTCACCGTCACTAAATAGACAGCTGATAAATAGTATGTTTATACCAACTCTCTGCTACCAGTGTCAGACATGGACACTCACTTAGGCACAAGAAAGAAAAATCATATTATGGGAAATGAGGGGGTTAAGAGAGGCTGTCGGGGTCCCAAGGCTGTCGGGGTCACAAGGATGTCGGGGTCACAAGAATGTCGGGGTCACAAGGATGTCGGGGTCACAAGGCTGTCGGGGTCACACGGCTGTCGGGTTCACAAGGATGTCGGGGTCACAAGGCTGTCGTGGTCACAAGGATGTCGGGGTCACAAGGCTGTCGGGGTCACAAGGCTGTTGGGGTCACAAGGATGGACCGAGTACGAAAGGAAGTAATCAGACAGAAGATGGGTACAACACCGTGCATGACATACATGGAGAGGCAGAGAATAAAGTGGTTCGGACACTTTACAAGTATGCAACCAATGTTACCAGCTGTACAGATTACCGGAGGTTGACATCAGACGTCAGTCAACCAAGGGGTTCCCTCCTGGGAGGACGAAGTGGGAGGTTCGACAACCAGCTGGCGGCAGGAACCTTGACTATCTATGTCCATTGCCATTTCCTGAAAAACCCGGTGCACAACATAACATTATGACATTCCATACCATAATATAATATACAATACAATACAATACATTACAATACAATGCAATACAATACAATGCAATACAATACAATACAATACAATACAATATCCTTGACTTCAGCCCGACAGGTGTGTCGTATGCGAGGTAGCCAACAATGTCCGGTACGCAGTCCCATCTTTTGCCGTGTCGTACCATTTCGGACCCAGGTCTCTCAGCAGACCATCTCGCTATCGTATGGGTGGGCGGCGGGTGGTCGTGTATAATGATATGGCTACCACAACGTCGTTCTGAGTGTCCATCTGTTATCTGACATGCACACCACCTGACCAATCCAGGGGTATTTGCGAAACAACTCAGCCTCCGCGACGTCTCGAAATAGATTGCGTTCTCTTATTTCAGTATTGTGGATTCGATTTCTGATCGAGATCCCAAGGACGCGTCTTTCCTTCTCTCACTGGGTAATTCAAGTTTCTCTGTATCCGCATTGTGTAGATTCCATAATTCACATCATGGCTGGTATGACCGCAGAATTGAAAATATGCGCTCTTGCAATGGCGTCTTTCAGCTGCAGTAGTATAGGATTTATGGTATTGATGCTAGATCAGGCTGCAGCTCTTCGTCTTGAGAATCCTGTATCACCGCGAGAACACTGAATCAACAGCTACACTTCTGCACAGCAGAAACATTAGCTAATAAGTACATACATATATACATACGGATCTATACACTGGCCAATACGTCCTGATAAAACCTAACATCAATGGTTATACCGTTACATAAGTCTGGAAACCTAAAGCTGTGCCAACATTACATTACAATAAGCCTCATTAGCCACCCTAGCAAGGTCATGCTTAGATTAATCCTCGACCGATTGAAACCTCAAGCAGAGAACATCATTGCCGAGGAGCAAGCAGGGTTCAGACAGGGAAGAAGCACTACAGAACAGATATTTAATTTAAGGCTGCTAAGCGAGAAATATCTAGAACAGCAGCAACAACTGTATCGTGTGTTTATTATTTTTAAAAAGGCGTTTGATAGGGTATGGCATAAAGTGCTATGGGCAACCATGAAAATATATAAAATCAACGGACATATTATAAAGGTCCTTGAACATCTTTATTACAAAGCGTCCAGAGCAGTTCTTGTGAATGGTAGGCGAGGGGGTTGGTTTCGCACATCAGTTGGTGTGACACAGCGGTGTACACTCTCTCCAACTCTTTTCAATATATTCCTTGAGGGAATTATGAGTGAGGCACTTGGAGGTCACGTTGGTACTGTCAAGATAGGGGGCCGAACGATTACCAACATTAGTTCTGCAGATGATATCGACGGGTTGGCGGGTTCAAAAGCAGAACTCCAGGAATTGGTCAGAAGGCCAGACGAAACAGCTCTTGGCTATGGTATGGAGATAAACGCTGGAAAGAAAAATTTAATGACCAACAACACCGAGGCTTCAACAGCAGGATAAAAGCTAACGGTCAGGAACTCGAAGTGGTTGAGCGTTTTAAATATCTGGGGTCGATTGTCAGTGATGAAGGATCAAAATGTGAGGTGTTGGCCAGAATAGCACAGACAATAGCGACGCTTACACGGTTCAACAAATTCTGGTAAAAAACAAACGGTTAGCACTATGCAAGAAAATCAGATTAATGCGTACACTGGTCCTGTCAAAATTCCTCTATGCTTGTGAGACATGGACAGTTACAGCTGACCTTCAGCGAAGGATACAGGCCCTGCAGATGATATGTTTCCGAAGACTTTTAAACGTCACGTACAAAGATCAAGTTACAAATAAGGAAATACGAGATAGATTTACAACAGCAATAGGGCCTTTTGAAGACCTCTTGTCATCTGTCAAAAGAAGTAAACTCGCTTGGTACGGTCACATTTCGAGATAATTTGGTCTTGCAAATACGATCCTCCACGGAAAGGTGCAAGACAGACGACGAAGAGGCCGTCCCAAAAATAGGTAGCAGGACAAGCTAATAGAATGGACCAATCTCTGACCAGAAGAGGTTCAGGCAGCGACCGCTGACAGAGACGGGTGACGTGGTGTTGCGAGGATGTCTTCATGTGTGCCCCAACGACCTCATTGGTTACGGGATGACCTGACCTGACATGGAAAGTGTTTAACTTATGCTCTTGTTCGCCATAGTTTTCCACGTTTTGCTAACATATAGGAGCGTATTGAGGACACGGGTATTGTAGACCATGCCTTAGTCTAGGCTGCAAGTTTAAAGATTTTCCCAGACACGTTGTAAGACCGGAAAATACGGCAGCAGTTTTGTCTATGCGATATCCTATTTCGGTGTCTAGTGAGAGCTTATCGTTGATGAGGGACCCCGGGTAAGTGAACTGGTCCACAGAGGCTAATCCGTAGTTATTGATTTCTGCAGTGACATCTAAATTTTGTACCAGCACATTTGTTTCATTCAGGCCTGTTGGGAAGTCACTTTTTGGCACGCCTGGAAATAACGAGCTATCAAGCTAAGGAGATTTTACTTTCTCTGAATGACAATTGCAGCATAATCAACAAATAACAAGTCCCTGACAGTAACTTCTGTGATCTTGGTTTTACCATTTAGTATCTAAAGATTAAACATATAACCATCTGATCTAGTTTGAAGGTAAATTATCCTTTTTTTCATTACCAAACGCGTAATTCCATAGTAGCGCAAAGACGATTCCGAATAATGTTGGGCCAGAACGCAGACTTGTTTAACACCACTGTGAATACTAAATGGCTGTGATGCATTAGCGTAAAATTGGACTGTTCCTTCCATATCCTCATGAAATGCACTATTAGGTGCAGCAGTGTGTTAAACATCTTTCCAAAAACACTGAGTAGTGACGTGTCTCTGTCCTTATTGTAGTTACTTCCATCATCTTTATATGTGTATAGTGTGACAATCTTTGAATCCCTTATGTTTTGAAGTACGATGGATTTTTTTCAACCCTAGCATAGCAGCACGTGCAGCGGTTTCAAGAGTGTGTCATTACAGGCTTTGATGAGGTCAGGTTGGATCCCGTCGCTGTCTACTCATCTGCCCAGGGCCAAGTTACCAATGGCTTTTTTAACATCTTCTAAAAATGGCTCGACGTCTAGCTCCTCCATTCTATGATAATCTTGAAAAGCATCAAAGGCTGTTACAGATACAGTACTTCCGAAGGAGTAGAGATCACAGAGTGCGCAACCTATCGCTTTATCTCCCTTCCTTGTACAGTTATTTTTTCGTCAAAGATGGATTTGAGGGTGTTTTTTGCAAGTGCAAAGAATAATACAGTTTAATTCCACAATATATTTTTTTTATTTTTCCAGTTTGTGCCGGAGCCTGGATGTTTTCACTGAGCTGGAGCGAGTACTCATTTGCTCAGATGCGAGATACCTGTTAAAGTTGGCACCTGGTGGACTAAGAATTTGCAGAGTTGGCAAGGCGCTTGTATTTATTCAAGATCAGTGCGCTTTGTCTCGTGACGGGTGTCATATTTATTTTTGCTTCGAACCAGTGATTTGATTTAGCAGTCTCTCTACATGGAGTAACAAATTCAGTACCAAGGATGTTTTTTTCCAAAGTTTGCATGTTTATGTTGTTGAATTTTGATAGTTTCCTCGAAGGTACCGTTAAAGTAATTGATTAGTGCAGGATCTGACATTTTACTCGTGTCTATGTGTGGTTTACCTTTGTGTCTAATGTGATGGAACTTTCTTGATTGCCATTAAATTTGACATCGAACCAGTTCATGATCTGTGTCACAGTTTGCTCTTTGATATTAACATGTGAGGATCAGATTTGAGAAGAGACCTCAAAAAATTCAGATCAAGCTGATGCCTGGGCGTGGATCGTGGTTGCATCCATATTACCTTTTCTTGGTGTTGATCTGAAAATAGGACTTGGTCACACAAAGTCCACGGTAGACACAGAGCTTTAAAAGCCGTTGCTCATTTTCAAAAATGTTGCCTACTCCAAAGTTACCAAAACAAGACGAAGTACGAATCGTGATAAGCGCCCAGTCTAGCAGTGACGTAGAGGAGTAGAACAAGATGTTCCTGACCTGGTATGCTTCTAATGACTGATATCTTGATCTTAATGACACGTTCCTCAGCGTAGCTGCGGGTCCCAACTTCGTCTCCAGCTGACCCTGTCTTGGGCCACGGAAGTCCAATGTGTGGTAAGTGCTCCTCTATATGCATCTCGGATGTAGCAGCGTAAAGCAAGGGACTCTGAGCAACGAATTGGAAGTCTTCCCCGTGGTCTCTTATTACCCCTGGGGTACCAGAAAGCTGACGTTGTGCTCCATTTACCGTCCTTTCGTCGCAATATGTTACCTCCCTACCTACGTTTTGTCTTTTTTGCATGGATCATCGCATCCTTCACCAGGAACAATCGCCTTATGTCAGAATTGTGCAGACCTTACATACGTTGTTTCCGAGGCGTGATTCCAACGTGTGTCCCCGTCTCGGCACCGTAACACATAGCAGGGAGTACAGTGGAATTGAAGAGAGAGGTTTGTAGGTCTTGGTCATGACAGCCGCCTAGGACCATGTTAATAGACGAGACGGCTACCGAACCCGCGAGACGACATCTTGTCAATTCAGGTTCCAAGTTATTCTCCATTTTGAAAGGACTTCCAACATAAATGTCCTCGTTGACATCCTCTAATCGTACCTCGCCAAGGAAGACTGGATCACCAGTGGCAAAGTGATTGCGCAACACTTTGGTCTTCGACATATTTATCTCCAGACTTGCTTTCATGTCCTCGCCATCGAGTAGCTGCATCATTTGGTTGGCTTCTGCTGTTCCAGACCCGCTATCTTGCCCTCTCCATCGAGTAGCTGCATCATTTGGTTGGCTTCTGCTGCAGGCTCTGTAATGAGCACTATGTCATCGGAGAATCGAAGATGATTGAGGCGTCTACTGCAAATAAGGATACCAAAGGTGTCCCAGTTGCATCGACTAATGACTGATTCCAAACATGCAAAGAAGAGGTTCGGTGAGATAGGATCGCCCTGGTGTACCATTTTTGAATTGGTACCACAATTGGACGTTGGAAGGGACGAAATGTGGCAGTGCAGTTCGTAGAACTGTTGGCCAAAACTCTAATGTAACGAGGATCTACACCTTGTTCCAACAGTGAACGCCAGACAAAGTGTGGTTCTACCGAGCCGAAAGCCTTTTTATAGTCGATGAAGGTGAATATCAAAGACGTTTGGAACTCTCAGGCTACCTCAATAAGGCGGCAACAGGTTGAAATGTGGTCCATTGTGCTGAACGAACGCCGAAAGCTTGTCTGTTCCACTGGTTGCGATTCTTCGAGAGTGGTGCGGACTCTAGCAAAGATGCATTTTGTAAACAGCTTCTAAGGGACCGAAAGGAGAGTAATTGGGCGATAGTTTACTAGATCCTCTTTGTCTCCTTTCTTGTGCAAGAGTGTTGTCCTCGAGTTGTGCCAGGCAGCAGGTGTTCCTCCCAAATAAAGATAGCGTGTCAAATGTTGCGCTAATTCTTGGTAAAGGGGTAGACCGCAGCCCGGATGACCTTCGCAGTGATGCCATCTTCACCTGGGGATTTTCCAGGTAGCATTGACTCGACAGCACGGCGAATTTCTAAGGGTAAGAAGTCTGGAAGAGGGGTAAAGTGGAATGGGAGGGCAATTGAAAGGGTTTCTGATAATCGGAACAGTTTTGTATAGTATGCTTTCATTATTTACTCCATGCCCAGCAGTGATGTTTTGCGAGATCCATTGGAAGCTTTCAGACAAGGAATGATTTGGCGGTGTTCAGGAAGGCTACGAGTAGCTAAATTAATGCTGCGCCGATATTCAGCAGCTTTGAGTAGACATTCACGGGCAATGTTTCCATGATATTCTTTGAGCTTTTGCTTAAGGCTTGTGTGGTTGTTTTAAGAACGAGCCATCTTACGCCGCTTCTCTACCAAAGCTCGAGTGGCAGGTGAAATATGATACGTGGTATGAATCGATGCTGAAAGACTGGCTACATTTGAAATCGATATGATTGTTGCAATCAGATTTGCATAGTCAGCATCGATGTCGGTGTCGATAGAAGCTCCTAGTTGCATGCTAGCTGCGAGGGTGGTAGCAATCGAGAGGTCGATGAGCGTCTCTGGACCGCGATATGATCGCTGCTGATGAAACTATAAATTTTAGAGCAAAGTGGAAACGAGCACAGAAGAGGCGATGGTCGCTTCTAGTGCAGAAGGAACCAATCACTGAGACATCAGTTGCCGAACTACGATTGGACAAGACATGGTCAACTTCATGGCGATGAAATCCACTTGGTCCTATATGTGTACCTCTTGTGGATGGACTTCTGGAAAAAGCTGTTACAGGGAAACAGTCAATTTGATTCACAAAAGGTGGTCAGTCTGTGACTTTCGTCGTTCCTTGATTATCCAGAGTGTGGCCCCAAAATAGGTTTCACCATGTTGGCGAGGCCCTATTCTGGCATTAAAGTCGCCGGTAATGATTTTGTAATAACTAATAACTGTGGCGTCGCCGGAGGACTTCATGAAGGTTGTCATATAAATGGGCATGCTCTTGTTTGTCTTTGTCTGCTGTTGGTACATACACTTGAATCGTTGTCGAAGTTGTACGTAGCCAGATATCTTCTTCTTCTTCTTCTGCGTACACAGTCAGACAGTAACTATTATTTTCTCGAAAAAAGCGGCGGTCATTCTGAGACTCTCGCCACTACCATAGAGCTTGTCTTGCAGTTCCACTGGCAATGGCCACATCTGCTCTCTCTGATCCTCGTATGTCGGGCAGTTCTGCAGCAGATGTTCAGTGGTCATTTTACCAGTACCGCACGGGCATTCGTCGGTACACCCTATCTTCAGTTTGTTGAATAGGTGGTACCTCAGTCTGTTGTGGCCAGTGCGAAGTCTGAAGACAACGACCTGCTCTCTTCGGTTCAACTGGTAATAGGCATCGTTTTTGGTGTAACCAGTATGTTCGGTTTCCCATTTGGACATGTATCTGGCTTTGATAAGCCGTTTTGACTCTTCGTACGTCATACTGGTATCTGTTTGTGGTAGCCTTGCACCTTCTTTTGCCAGTCTGTCTGCCTCCTCGTTGCCTTGGATGTTGCAGTGTGACGGAACCCACTGTACCACCACCCTTTTTGGTGCGGACTGCTGGCACAGTTTGCAGAGTGCTGCTCTTAAGTCATTAAGCTCAGTGTTTTTCTGGCTTTTTAGCGCTGTGACTACTTCGAGAGCATCTGTCAGCAGGACTATATGGCTCTCATTTTCACTGTGTGTTACCAGTTCTTCCACTGCCGCCCTCAGTGCCTCTGCCTCTGCTCTGAAATTGCTTGTGTACTTACCAGTAGCGAATGACAGTGTTATTTTTCTGCCATTTGTTAGGTTCAGGAATGCTCCTGCCCCTCCGTTCTGTGTAGTGTTTGTTACAGAACCGTCGGTGTATGCATGGGTCCAGTCCATGCTTGGGTAGCTTTTCGTAATGAAGCTTAGGGTAGTGTCTCTCCTTTCTTTTTCAGTCTGGCAGTTTTTGTTTGCAATACCTGGTATATTTTCTACCACCTCTGGAAATATATCCTGCCTCCAAGTAGGTTTTCGTACAGTAGTGATGGGTTTTGGTGTTGTTAGTGCGTTTATGGGATCTTCGTGCATCTTTGCTTTGGCTATTTCTGCAAAGTTTCTCCGCTTTAGTTTCCCATTTCCCAAATTGTTTAGTCTCTGGTACATTGGATGGTCCGTCAGTCTTCTGAGTTTCTCTGACTGCAGCTGGGCTCTGCAGTCTCTTCTTTCGGTCATGGATTGCAGTTTTGTAATCTTTTCAAGTTCTACAATTGGCGTTGACTTCATGCCACCTGTTATAATTCTCATGGCTTGGTTTTGAAGTTTGTTAACTTTATCGAAGTTCGCCTTCGCTGCTGTTGTCCATGCCGCAATGCCATACTCGAGAACTGGTCTCACTCTTCCAGTGTACAGTTTCTTTAGTATGCCTTCGTCTGCTCCCCAGCTTGTGCCAGCAAGTTTCCTCATGATCGCCATTCTTTCTCTGGCTTTCATTCGGTTTCTCTCAATCTGACTTTTCCATGTCATGCGCCGATCAAATGTGACTCCCAGATAGGTTGGGTTGTCGTTTGGCTGCAGGATTTTGCCATTTAGACTTAATTTGGTACTTTGGGGTTTTAATGAGAGCGAGAATATTGTGCACGTGGTTTTCTCCTCGTTTATTTTGACCAGCCATGAGTTCGCCCACTCTTCCAGCGATGTTAGGGCCGCCTGCATCCGATTTCTTGCTATGGTGAGATTCTTTTCGGAGGTCCACATAGCCAGATCGTCTGCAAACATTGAGCTATGGACTCTTCTTGGTATATTCTCTGTAATATCGTTTATATATACCAGGAAGAGTGTGGGTGACAATACTCCCCCTTGGGGTACTCCCTGCTCGAGTGTCACCTTTTTGCTCATCTGCCCTTGTACTTGGACTCTGGCCGTTCTTTGTTTGAGGTAGTGGTTGATCCACTTGTACATCTTCCCACAGACATCACTTCTTCTTAGCTTGACTCTAAGTCCATCCTTCCAGACTTTGTCAAATGCCTTTTCCAGATCCACCCAAACAGCTACTGTGTGTTTCTGTGCCTGGTAGGCATCTTCTATCTCCTGGGCTATGAGGATGACCTGGTCCTCAGTGCATCTGTGCTGTCTAAAGCCGGCTTGCTGTGGAATTAGTATTCGTTTTTCTTCCAGATGCCACATCAGTCTGGTGTTTATCATCCGTTCCATCAGCTTGCCGACACAGCTCAGTAGGCTTATGGGCCTGTATCCATTTGGATCTGTTTTGTCCTTTCCTGTTTTTGGTACTGGTACCAGTATTGCATCTTTCCATGCCTGGGGTACAATACCCCTTTTCCAGCTTTGGTTCAGGACTGATAGTAGTTTCTTCTTCGCTGTTTGGCCCAGCCCCATCAGCATTTCGTTTGTTATCCCGTCTTTTCCGGGAGATTTCCTTTTCTTTAGTGTTCTCATAGCCTCTTCCATTTCGCGCATTGTTAGTTTGGCCATCATGTGCTCTTCAGGAGCCGTATTTATGTTTTCGTGTCCCTTTAGCTCTTCGCTAATGTATGTATGCTTATCTGCAGGGACCTCGATGTGGTTTGCTCTGGCATAGTGATCGACAAAGGCGTTTGCGGCTTTCTTACCTGTGATCAAGTTCTCGCCCTGCTTGATAGTAATTTGTTTATTTGACGGGGTTTCGTCATTCATGGCTCTGACTAGCTTCCATAGCTTGTTCCCTTCTTTGTCCAGGTTTAGACTTTCCGTTTTTTTTTTCCAGCTTTCTCTTGCTGTTTGCTTGAGAGTGTGTTTGTACTTCGCCGCGGCGGCTTTGAGGGCGATGTTTGCCTCCATGGATTTTTCTCGTTCTGCCATGTTCCTAGCATTTGTTACTGCATCTTCCACTTTCTGTAACTCATCATTCCAGTAGGGCTTATAGTTTTTCCTAGCTCCTCTTGGGATGGTTTCAGTGGCGGCTTGCATTATTGCCTTGCTTAGGCTCTCTACCATGGGCTTCATTTTGGTGTTTCGTGTGTTGATGGTTTCACACAGCCCATCTGTCAGGATTGCAAATCTGTCCCAGTCGGCTCGTTTGTAATTCCAACGTGGGAGCGGTTTTGTTTCCTGTGGGCCTACTTCCATGTCAATGGTTAGCCTGATCGGCCTGTGGTCGCTACCTGCCAGTTGGTTTAGCACCTGGCGGTCTTTTTTATAGTGTATGTCCTGTGTGGAGAAGGCCAAATCTGGAGTCGAGGTGGTATGCCATGTTCTTGAATAGAAGCTGGGGCTATCCTCCGGCCTATTGATTAGGGAGAGATTTGCATCTATCTCCCAATCTTCCACTTCGTCACCTCTGCTGTCTGTGTCAGAGTATCCCCATCTCTCCGAGTGGCTGTTGAAATCTCCAACTACTATGCAGTTGGAGTCTCTGACCTCCATACTCGAGAGCGATAGGTCTCTGTTTGGTGGTCCGTACAGATTGAAAATGCGGAGCTTCGTCTCTTGAGCCATTATGTCAACTCCTACAATTTCTGCTTGTCCGGTGTGATTGACAGGTACCGCGCTACTCGGTATGCTGTTTCTGGTCAGTATCAGGACCCCTCCTTTGTGGCCTTCTCTATCTAGACGGAAGGTCTGGTATCCTCTGATTGAGAATTTATGGTTATTGTTGAGGTGCGTTTCCTGGATACATGCCACGTCAATCTTAACTTCATGCAGGTGGTGTGTTAGGAAAAGTTTTTTGTTAATGACTCCCTCCGCATTCCACTGTAGTATTTTGAGGGTCTTGAGGTTTTGGCCAATAGACGTTGCCCCATAGCCATGTGCCTTGACTCCACGACACATGGGTGGGTGACCACCAGTAGTCAAGGGTGGGCCCCTTCGAGGCGTGAGGCCCGGCGCTATCGCTGCCTGGCGGGTCTCCTAAGGATGAGCGCCATACGTTTTTCTAATAGGTTGTACTGCCATCATACTGTGATTTACGTTGCACTGTTTTGTTAGGCTTGCGGCCCCGTGCATCCGATTTCAACAGGCGTTTCTGTAGGGATGCCCTCCTTAGCCTTTGGCTGTCCCCAGCCTATCTGCAAGGCAGCAGTTGTTTACGATCAGAGTTTTCTCTCTTATGGAAGTTGTCTTACCAGACTATCGAGTCTTCACTACTCGTGTCTATAGGGTGCAATGATGATATGTGATGATATATGAGATGGACTGGTTTACCCGGAAGAGAGGCAGTCCAGTGTGTCTGTATCCCAGGATCGTCACGTCCTGCCAGAAACGTAGCATTTGCATGTGAGTGGGGTATCTCTTTTTCCCTTTATTTTCTTGGCTTCTATGCAGGGATGGTACGCCTAGCATTCCCCGCCACCTGGGGTGTTGACACAGTGGGGCAGGTGTGCAATGTCCGCTGGTCTGCATCTCTTCTGCGTCCAGTATGATAGTTATATGGCTGATAACGTACAGAGGTAGATATCGTAGCCGGAGTGCATTCAGCCAGAGGACAAGCCTGGTAATGTCACAGAGATGTTGTTCGCCTGGTGTGCGGTCAACTCTCATGGTCAGTGGTTGAGTCTTGACAGTTCACAGTGAGGTGGCTGCTCTACTGTTTTCGACACCCCGACCAGGTACTAAGTCTTTGGTTGGTGTTTTTCGCACCCCATCGCCGTATAGGGTGAGTATCAAGCAGTTGTCCGCCCGCTTTGATTTGCGGGCGGCAAGGGCCTCTTACTGTGGCTCTACCTGATAGGGCTGGGGCGCAAGTCCCAGGTCCCGAGCATGTAGGAGCCTCCCATTGCAGTGGTGCTGAGATTTTGGGCGGGATTGCGGCTTACAAGGGTTCGGCCGTAATCCCCCACATGGTAGCCTCGCGCCCTTGGCTTATCAGCCTGGTACGTGAACCAAAGTGTCTGCGGCTCCTCTCGATTTGAGCTGGTTTTCCGTAGCAACGCCCTGTCATTTGTAGGGTAAAACTGACCTGTCTTCAGATGATCTATTTCCAGCACCCGTTCACTATTTGGTCAGACGAATTTATTGAGGGCTTTTGTTTGTCAATGACCAGGTACTTGAAATCTGCGGTTTCTGCGGAGTTAAACACGATTTCCGTAGCGTTCTTTCATTTGGGTGTTTCAGAGCTGACTTGTCATCCGTGAGTCTAATACCAGCGTACGTTCATTATTAGACCCAAACGGCAGTGCTCTCGATTTGTCAGTTGTTCTACAGTATTGCTGTGTTCAGTCAAATTAAGCCGCAGGTTCCACACCTGGTGGTGCCCTTCCGTCAATTCCCTTAGCGAGACAATCAAGTTTCTTAGAGGGTAGCCCCAAAATTTTCGAGGGTCTAATACCAGCACATGTTCTCTATTAGACCCCACGAAGGTGTACTTTTTGATAGTCCTTCTGCAGTATTGGCGTGTTAAGTTAACTTAGGTCTCAGGCTCCACTCCTGATAGTACTCTTCCGGCAATTCCTTTATCAAACACTGGATGCAGACAAAACCGGGCCACAGGGGGCATAACCCCAGATTTCTGGGGGCCTAAGTCCAGCACCAGTTCCCTATTAGACCCCAGAAGAGTGGTCTCGGCATGTCAATCATTTCAGTATTGGCCGTGTTGAGTCAAATTAAGCCGCAGGCTCCACTCCTGGTGGTGCCCTTCCGTCAATTCCTTTAAGTTTCAGCTTTGCAACCATACTTCCCCCGGAACCCAAACACTTTGGTTTCCCGGAAGCTGCCCGCAGAGTCATCGAAGCAACTCCTGCGGATCGCTAGTCGGCATCGTTTATGGTCAGAACTACGACGGTATCTGATCGTCTTCGCGCCTCTGAATTTCGTTCTTGATTAATGAAAACATTCTTGACAAATGCTTTCGCAGTAGCTCGTCTTGCGGCGATCCAAGAATTTCACCTCTAACGCCGCAATACGAATGCCCCCATTTGTCCCTGTTAATCATTACCTCCAGTTCCGAAAACCAACAAAATAGAACCGAGGTCCTATTCCATTATTCCATGCACCATTATTCAGGCAGCCGAGGCCTGCTTTGAACACTCTAATTTTTTCAAAGTAAACGCGCCGGCCACCCAGGACGCTCAGCGAAGAGCACCCGTGGGAGAAAGCCGGCAGACGGTAGGGCAGGAGACAACGGGCAGTGAACCGGCGCGAGCCGGACCGCCCGCCTGCGCCTGAGATCCAACTACGAGCTTTTTAACTGCAACAACTTTAATATACGCTATTGGAGCTGGAATTACCGCGGCTGCTGGCACCAGACTTGCCCTCCAATAGATCCTCGTTAAAGGGTTTAAAGTGTACTCATTCCAATTACGGGGCCTCGAAAGAGTCCCGTATTGTTATTTTTCGTCACTACCTCCCCGTGCCGGGAGTGGGTAAGTTGCGCGCCTGCTGCCTTCCTTGGATGTGGTAGCCGTTTCTCATGCTCCCTCTCCGGAATCGAACCCTGATTCCCCGTTACCCGTTACAAACATGTCTCCAGTCCCAGTGATGCTCTCTTTATATTTAAAGCTTGAAGATATTACAGGAGATGTATTTGGGACATTTTCCAATTTGCCGGGAAAATTCCGCTAAATCTGGGTTACACTCTAAGTGGCTACCCCTTCAAATAAACACATGTCTTTCGGTTACCCTCTAAGTGGCTACTCCTTCAAAAAAACACATGTCCTTCGGTTACCCTCTAAGTGGCTACCCCTTCAAATAAACACATGTCCTTCGGTTACCCTCTAAGTGGCTACCTCTTCAAATAAACACGTCCTTCGAAACTAGCATTAAGATTGATTAAGTGCATGTTTCCTTATAAGGTGGTCAGGACAGGGGATTGAATAGTACCCGGTCTGTGTTTAAATAATTGGGTCAAAATAACATCAAGATAAAGATATGTATAAGACAACATCAAGATAAAGATATGTATAAGACAACATCAAGATAAAGATATGTATAAGACAACATCAAGATAAAGATATGTATAAGACAACATCAAGATAAAGATATGTATAAGACAACATCAAGATAAAGATATGTATAAGACAACATCAAGATAAAGATATGTATAAGACAACATCAAGATAAAGATATGTATAAGACAACATCAAGATAAAGATATGTATAAGACAACATCAAGATAAAGATATGTATAAGACAACATCAAGATAAAGATATGTATAAGACAACATCAAGATAAAGATATGTATAAGACAACATCAAGATAAAGATATGTATAAGACAACATCAAGATATGTATAAGACAACATCAAGATAAAGATATGTATAAGACAACATAAAGATAAAGATATGTGTAAGACAACATCAAGATAAAGATATGTATAAGACAACATCAAGATAAAGATATGTGTAAGACAACATAAAGATAAAGATATGTATAAGACAACATCAAGATAAAGATATGTAAAAGACAACATAAAGATAAAGATATGTATAAGACAACATCAAGATAAAGATATGTATAAGACAACATCAAGATAAAGATATGTATAAGACAACATCAAGATAAAGATATGTATAAGACAACATCAAGATAAAGATATGTATAAGACAACATAAAGATAAAGATATGTATAAGACAACATCAAGATAAAGATATGTATAAGACAACATCAAGATAAAGATATGTGTAAGACAACATAAAGATAAAGATATGTATAAGACAACATCAAGATAAAGATATGTATAAGACAACATCAAGATAAAGATATGTATAAGACAACATCAAGATAAAGATATGTGTAAGACAACATCAAGATAAAGATATGTATAAGACAACATCAAGATAAAGATATGTATAAGACAACATCAAGATAAAGATATGTATAAGACAACATCAAGATAAAGATATGTGTAAGACAACATCAAGATAAAGATATGTATAAGACAACATCAAGATAAAGATATGTATAAGACAACATCAAGATAAAGATATGTATAAGACAACATCAAGATAAAGATATGTATAAGACAACATCAAGATAAAGATATGTGTAAGACAACATCAAGATAAAGATATGTATAAGACAACATCAAGATAAAGATATGTATAAGACAACATCAAGATAAAGATATGTATAAGACTTCATATCGTCATTACACTTAACGTACGGCTCCCCATACGGATCATCAATTTCAGTTTTCATCCTGGTGTTTCATTTTCCTAGAACAGCGAACGATCGATTAATTGCTTGAGTGATTGATTGATTGTTTTTTCCCCTCCAAGTAAATCAAATGCTCATCATTAAAGCTGGGATAGTAACAAAAACTCGTTTTCCGAATATGTGCAGTGACAGTTTTCAAAAATATGATCTAATCATGATAAGGGTGCTATTCTAGAAGACAACTTTCTTTAATTGCATTTGACGACATGTTTAGTTGGTCCAATCAAATGAAGGCCAAAGATTTTAGTTTCATGTACGGCACATGTATTCAACCAATTCACGTCCAATTATTTTATATTGAACCATTCGTTTAAGATCTATCCATGTCTTCCTTTTTTCCTGTGCTTCTCTCTAAGTTTAACTCTAATCTCCCGTTACATTTTGGTCTGTTTCTGCTTCTCGTCCTTAGAGGATTCAGAACAGTTTCTTGGTACGACTATCGTAGAGCGTCTGATTAGTGTAGTAATAGAGCACTCGCCTTTCAAGGGAAGGGTAGAGGTTCATATCCCGCTACCGGCTCCCGTCAGCTGTATAGGTGGTACGTTTTCAAATGTGTATTCGTCCTGCGGTTAAGGAAAGAAAGGCATCGAGAAAGGGAACTGTCCACTATATCTCACACAAGTTGTGACTTAACACAATGAAGTCTGATAACACTTCATCTTCGACGGCAGTTTCTACTATGGGACTTGTGAGATGATTATCATCAGGTGCCTTTCCGGTTGACGTTGGCGATCATGGACCTCCATCCACTACTATCACGTGTGTCGTTTACCAACTCTGTTGTTGATTGTCGCCCCTGCCATTCTCTCAGGCTGTCCAACATCTTTTTTCTCTGCCTTCCTCTGTCTCTCTTCTCTGCCATCTTTCCCGTTGTCACAACGTGCTCCAAGCCGCCTCTTCTCATAATATATGTTCTGCTCTTTGCAATTTGTTGAATTTGTATTTGTGGCTCTTCTTTAAATGTATCATTCGTCTTCTCTGCAATCCCTGGTATGTGCAGCATTCCTCTGTAAAACCACATCTCAACTGATTCCGTTGTAAGATCAATATGTTGATAAGAGTGATCAGAGATCATAAGACACGCTGATCCACCGCGACCTCGCTTCCTTGGAAACCTTTTAGACACTCCATCTAGCAGCTAAGGAAACTGCTGAACACAAAATGGCAATGCAGGATTACATATGCAAAAGTTTTTTTGTCCACATCTCAGATAAGCAGCTCCCAAATAAAGTATGATATGGTAAGCTTGAGTCAGGCAAGCGAGCTCGTGGTGGCAAAATAAAACGTTACAAAGAAACTCTGGAAGCTTCACTGAAAAACTGCCGCCTTGACTCTGATGGTTGAGCGAACATTGCTGCTGATCGCTCTGCCTGGCGAAGGAAAATCTCTTCTGTCGCGATTTATATGGAGCAAACAAGAATCAGGGAAGCTGTACGAAAACAAGCGACACGAAAGTAAAGAGAAATGTGACTTCCGCCTGACGGTCAGACAGTGTTTCTCTGCTCTCGGAGCCACATACGCCTTAGGGCTCGGGTTTGGTCAGCGATCTACGAATCCACTCCAGGATTGACAGATGACAATGCGGTTCTCTTCTGAAACGATGTACAGGCAACAACGCAGTGTGTTATTTCGCGCTAACGTTTATTGAGAGAAAACAATATTAGAAACAGATAAAGAAAGGAACCTAGGGGTTATAATAGATCATACAGGTAAGGTGAGGGAGCAAGTTCAGGTAGCAGTAAAAATGGCAAATGCAACGTTAGGTATGATGAAAAGAAATATTAAAAATAGAAACAAGGAAGTGATAGTCAAACTGTATAAAGCATTAGTTACACCTAGATTGGAGTACTGTGTACATGTGTGGAGGCCATATCATAGAGGGGATATAAACATGCTGGAAAGGATACAAAAAAGA
Organism: Ariolimax columbianus; assembly: GCA_036924085.1. NCBI lineage: Eukaryota > Metazoa > Mollusca > Gastropoda > Stylommatophora > Arionidae > Ariolimax > Ariolimax columbianus. Next base: position 46,240 of record JAVGWX010000138.1, read on the forward strand.
GCGACAAAGCTGAAAGTGGGATTTCAGAACTACAGTTATGAGGAAAGACTAAGAAAAACCGGCCATCAGTATCTAGAAGAGAGAAGCATTCGAGGAGACAATACAGGTTTATAAGATCAGAGTAATGGATAAATTAGACTATAACAAGTTTTTTTCTTCAAAATACAGCCACCCACAAGAGCAAGAAGGCATAGCTTCAAATTAACTAAAGAGAGGTCCAGATTAGATATTAGGAAATATTTTTTTAGTCAGAGAGTGGTGAATGCTTGGAATGCATTGCCACGGGAGGAGGCAGTGGAGGCAGGGACAATTAATGGATTTAAGAATAAATTGGATGCGCATAGCTTTTAGAGCAAAGTAATTTCAATGAAACTGGTTATTGACAAACTCTGCAGGGTCTTCTTCTTTCTTCTTCTTAACGTTCAGAATCTTTTGGACATGCAATATCTGCAGGCCAGTCGTCATGATGAAGTCTGTAGTCACTAGTCGAAGCGGCTGCCCCACAGCTTTTGTCACAGCTCTGCATCCTCTGGTCTGGTCTGGCATATCATTTCCCTATAGATTGGGCACTCCTGTAAAATATGCTCAGGGTTCTGGCATCCTGTTCCACATGGGCACTCATCGGTGTGGGAGATCTTCAGTCGGTACAGATGTTCTAGTAGTCTGCAGTGTCTAGTTCTCAGGCGAAATAAGGTAGTTTGTTGATTTCTTTTGAGTTGGTGAATTGGCTCTGGTGTACTGTCTATGTTCCTGTCTTCTCTCCATTGGTGTGTATACTAACTTCTGATGATGTTCTTGATTTCTCTGTATTGTACTCGATGACTAAATTGTGTCATTTTGCTGCCATCTTTTGCCAGAGTGTCAGCTCTCTCGTTTCCCGTCATTTCGCATTTGGAGGGTAGCCACTGGAGGGCTATTGTTGAGTATCCCTGGAGTTTTCCCAGTTCTAATCTGATCTCTCATAACGGTGGTTCGTTGTTTGTTTTTGGTAGTGTCTCTAATAGTAGCAGGGTCTTATAAACCAGTATAAAGACGTTAGGTTAAGTTTCGGTTGTATGACAATGTGTGATCCATTGTATTTCCCAGGTACGTATGTGTATCGTTATGTTCAAGTTCTTGCCCCTGCAACTAATCTTTCAAACTCAGAGGGTTATTCTAACATGCTACTGTGGCTTGTGAAGCTAGGTTGTTTGTTCATTCATTGCTATAAACTATATAGTTAAGAGGGATCGCATCCAGAGGTAATTGCAAGAATAGCACAAACAACAGCGACGCTTACTCGGCTGAAACCTATATGGTAAGACAAGCGGCTTGCCATCGGCATAAAAGTGAGACTAATGCGCTCTCTGGTGATCTCAATATTTATGTATGCCTGTGAGACGTCGACCATTACAGCAGATATCCAGGGCAGAGTACATGGAATGGAAATGAGGTGCTATAGAAAACTCCTAAATGTTACATATAAAGATCGTGTCACAAACGTAGAAATACGACAGAGAGTTGAAAACGCGTTTGGTCCTTTTGAAGATCTGTTCACAACAATCAAAAGACGAAAAATGGCCTGGTGCGGGCACGTCGCGAGGTCCAACGGAATTACCAACTCGATACTCTTTGGTTCCGTGCCGGGAATGAAAGGGCGAGAACGTCCAAGGAAGAGGTGGGTGGACAACATCACTGAGTGGTCAAGCCTTCGTCCCGGTGAGATACGACAGGCAGCGGCTGACAGAGAAAGATGGCGTGGGATTTTAGGAGTGTCTTCAAGTGTGCTCCAACAACCTGTACGGACCACCAAATAAAGACCTATTGCTCTCGAGTATGGAAGTCAGAGACTCCAACTGCATAGTAGTTGGAGATTTCAACAGCCACTCGGAGAGATGGGGATACTCTGACACAGACAGCAGAGGTGACGAAGTGGAAGATTGGGAGATAGATGCAAATCTCTCCCTAATCAATAGGCCGGAGGATAGCCCTAGCTTCTATTCAAGAACATGGCATACCACCTCGACTCCAGATTTGGCCTTCTCCACACAGGATATACACCATAAAATAGACCGCCAGGTGCTAAATCAACTGGCAGGTACAAAACTGCAATCCATGACCGATAGAAGAGACTGCAGAGCCCAGCTGCAGTCAGAGAAACTCCGAAGACTGACCGACCATCCAATGCACCAGAGACTAAACAATTTGGGAAATGGGAAACTAAAGCGGAGAAACTTTGCAGGAATAGCCAAAGCAAAGATGCACGAAGATCCCATAAACGCACTAACAACACCAAATCCCATCACTACTGTACGAAAACCTACCTGGAGGCAGGATTTATTTCCAGAGGTGGTAGAAAATATACCAGGTATTGCAAACAAAAACTGCCAGACTGAAAAAGAAAGGAGAGATACTACCCTAAGTTTCATAACGAAAAGCTACCCAAGCATGGACTGGACCCATGCATACACCGACGGTTCTGTAACAAACACAACACAGAACGGAGGGGCAGGAGCATTCCTGAACCTACCAAATGGCAGAAAAATAACACTGTCATTCGCTACTGGTAAGTACACAAGCAATTTCAGAGCGGAGGCAGATGCACTGAGGGCGGCAGTGGAAGAAATGGTGACACACAGTGAAAATGAAAGCCATATAGTCCTGCTGACAGATGCTCTCGCCGTAGTCACAGCGCTAAAAAGCCAGAAAAACACTGAGCTTAATGACTTAAGAGCAGCACTCTGCCAACTGTGCCAGCAGTCCGCACCAAAAAGGGTAGTGGTACAGTGGGTCCCATCACACTGAAACATCCAAGGCAACGAGGAGGCAGACAGACTGGCAAAAGAAGGTGCAAGACTACCAAAAACAGATACTAGTATGACGTACGAAGAGTCAAAACGGCTTATCAAAGTCAGATACATGACCAAAGGGGAAACCGAACATACTGGTTACACCAAAAACGATGCCTATTACCAGTTGTACCGAAGAGAGCAGGTCGTTGTCTTCAGACTTCGCACTGTCCACAATAGACTGAGGTACCACCTATTCAACAAATTGAAGATAGGGTGTACCGACGAATGCCCGTGCGGTACTGGTAAAATGACCGCTGAACATCTGCTGCAGAACTGCCCGACATACGAGGATCAGAGAGAGCAGATGTGGCCATCATCAGTGGAACTGCAAGACAAGCTCTATGGCAGTGGCGACAGCCTCAGGATGACCGCCGCTTTTTTCGAAAAAATAATGTTTATTGTCTGACTGCGTACGCAGAAGAAGAAGAAGAAGATATAAGAAATTCCAATGTTCGCTACCCACTGCTAGGCGCAACACAAAATACACAAGGAAGTAAAGCTCACGAACAAAAACTAGCCTTGAAAATCTGTCAACCGTAACGGCTATCCCAACAACAAACTATTGGTTATGTCAAGTAAAGAATGTAAAAATACATTGCCAACTCGCTGTTCATACTCATGGATGTATCAAATAATACAAACACTGCAGTCGGGGATGAAGTGGTAGAAACTTTACTATAAGAGAGAGATCTCAGCTTTTGTGAAATGAGGTCAGCCCTTGCTCGCTGTCTTGACTTAATTACATATTAAAGATAGATAAATTTAGTTCCATATCATTAATTACTGTCAAATATGAGGTACTAGAGACTTCATTGTTCGGATGCACACACGAATCCATACACTGACCAATACGTCCTGATACCACCTTAAAGACTACTGTCTGGGGTGGGAAAGGGCGAGCTTTTGTTAATAGAATCCAGAAAGGCAAACCTTAATTCGAACCAAAAACGTCAGCTTTTGTTAGAACCACTTTTTGTCCCTATGTCAAATTTTTTCTAACAGTAAATCAGGTTCTTAGTTACAGCTGGGTTAACTGGAACATGTTGCAACCGGAGAGTAAACCGTGTACCTCAGCGAGAGAAGCACCCACTCTAACAACGTTATATCCAACGTTCTAACAACGTTATATCCAACGTTCTTTACTGTGGTCTTATAATGCTTTCCTTACAATGTGTCCATGGAATTCCCACTTGTTCTTCTGCATTTCTCATGAAATAATTGTTCCTTTGTGACAGAATGTTCAAAGATCTGCAAGTCGATAATGTTAGGACTGACCTTATTCTGACACTAACAAGGGTATTTGATTAATATTACAACATAGCATATATTACAACATACCGAGTGGTCTGCCGGGGTCTTTGTATATGATACGGACACGAATAGGGCCACTGCCTCACTGAAAGCATGTCGTAAGAAGCGACTAGCTGTGTGACATGGCGTAACACCGGCCATGGTTAGATGGTTTGTTTAGAGCACCATAGATAGCGCATAACAGGCTGCGGCGCTACTTTGCTCTAGTCGATGTACACGCACATCGCTTAACCACCCTCCGTAAGCGCTTGTCCCAAAGCAGCACAGCTGTTTGCGCCTAGCCTGCTAAGAAGGAAACCCTTCTGCCGGCTCATACCGGAGCTGGGATCTGTACGGGGGCATCTGCTCCTGTAGAAGAATGTCGACGAAGAACTTTGCAAGGGATGTAATCCATAAAATGTAAAAAATAAGTCATATTTAGAGTTATCCCATCATAAAAAATTCGCGTGAGAGATTCTGGCTTGGGCGTCTCCCCTCTTTATCCAGGTACAACCTAGAACGAGTGAGCTATGGCCCTACACCAGAACCACATGGACGTATACATTGGCATCTGTACACTGAAGGCGATAGGTGTTAATTATCCACCCGACCAAATTTCTCACGCTTGTTGTCGTCCTCGTGCACGACATATGGGGAGGAACAGCTCGCGACCCCGGGCGCTCGTCGGCGACGATTGTGACAGCAAAGCCGTGCTTATCACAAGAGCTGAACCTTGAACCGCGACCGGCGTCGAAGTCATGGAGCGAACTAGACAAGTAACTGGCAGAAGACAACACTGGCTGCTCCTGTAGCTGTTAATTGTAATGTTACAGTTAACATATATGCTGATGCCTGTTTGAACTAGCTCTGTTGTGGTAACAACGTCTTGCATATTGTTTTTAAAATGTATCTAATAATATACATAAAATGCTACTAAATGTTATAAATTACCCAAGAGTAGAGTTTGGCTAGAATGCTGCATTAAACACACACAAACTATTAGAATGGTTTGCTTATTTGCGTGTAATTATTAAATGATGTATATTATTGTGATGCATTTATTACATCCCTTTCTTTTGAATACATAACCATTGTGAGGAAGTAAACATTGTCCATGTAAATACAGTTCACTACTAGGCCGGGAAACTATTATCTAGCTAATCGAAGATTCTGTGCTGAGAGTTGGGTATGGTTAAGCGTGCTTATATTTCGTGTGTGCTACTTCATAAATGGTTCAGCGTTGGATATAATGAGTATATGTAAGCAAAGGTATGTAAACTTTCTTGTTATAAATTTCTCGAAGATTGTTAATGTCACTGTGCATATCCAAAATTTAAACTGTACTTTTTCAAAAACAAAGCACCCATTACTATCATTATAATAACACCAGTGATATAGAATCGTGCATGTTCACAGCTGGCTGAATAAATGTAAATGTAATATTCATAATATGTCATTTGAGATACGTAAAAATCACACTGAATCTTATTCCAGTGTGTGAATTTTCATTGTTAATTTTTTAGTTCACAACATGCATAAGTTGGCAAATTCAAGAATGTAAACAAACAGCTGCTAAAGTACACATTCATGCTGTCCTGTGTATTGATGAAATTGCATGTTGCACACATTTGGTATATCCGAATAATGGCACTATTAACAGACACAAAAAGGCTAAGGCCTAGTAGTAATACATGCCTTATTATATCAGACATATATTTGCACATATGGTCGGCACTACGTCTTGTGCTGAATACATTTCGAGGCAGAAAATAAATTGGTTTGGTCATCTCATGAGAAAGCACCCTCATCATCTTCCATTTGTGACTTACAGTGCTGGTAGATCTGGCTACAGGGTAAGGGGATGGCTGCGAGGTAGGTGGATAGATAACATTACAGCGATTTTGCAATGACGAGGGCTCACATTGACTGGCGCAACGCACTTAGCGCAGGATAAAGGACTTAAGCGCCTCACAACGCTAAACGGCACAAGTGGAAAGAAAACTAACTAACTAATTTGCACATACACAAATTTATTTGTGTGTGTGTGTGTAAGCTCTTTATTATAGACGAATTTAAAAAACATTATATAACATTTTACATACTGTTCCTGGTGGTTTAAAAAAAAATTGCTTGCAGAACCACTTTGATTGGTTTTGTTGTTGATGGAACAATTTAGCTACTTCAAACTCCGTAGGAGGTTGGTTTATTTTTAAATGTTGGAATGTCCAAACCTAAGGCTTTGAGAGTCTTCAATGCTATTGAGGTTAACATGTTCACAGCAAGATAATATGCAGGAACTTAAAGACTGGTGTTGATGTGTTAACTTGTGGATAGTAAGATACTATGTAGTAGATTAAAACTTGGTGTCAGTCTGCTAACATGTGGATAGTAAAATACTATGTAGTAGATTCAAACTTGGTGTCAGTCTGCTAACATGTGGATAGTAATATACTATGTAGTAGATTAAAACTTGGTATCAGTCTGCTAACATGTGGATAGTAATATAATATGTAGTAGATTAAAACTTGGTGTCAGTCTGCTAACATGTGGATAGTAATATACTATGTAGACTCTTAAAATGTAGTGCTGGGCGATTGACGTGTATTTAAGTGATCATATGTAGAACATTAACGCTCAATTTTGGTCGACTAACATGTTAAAAGTATTCTTTCTTCTTTGCTTTCAGGATCCTTTGGTCATGTTATATCTACAGAACAGTTGTCATGATGATGTCTGTAGTCTTCACCAGATCAGAGTTGCTGCACAGCAACTATTCTCTCAGCTCCGCACTCTCTGATTACATCTGACATCTCACTTTACTACAAACGAAGTATTCCTGTAGAAAATTTTCTGAATTATGTTCCCCTGTTCCACATTGGCACTCATCAGTGTATGAGATCTTAAGTCAGTATAGATTTTCTAGTATTCTTGAGAGTCCAGTTTTCAAGTGAAATAAGGTAATTTGTTGGTTTCTTTTGAGTTAGTAAATTCTCTCCATTGGTGTATTTAATGATATCTGCTGATGTTTTGATGTCTCTATGTCAGTAGTAAGATAGTACGTAGCACAGTTAAGCTCAGTATCAGTCTGATTACATGTGGATAGTAAGTTAAATGTGAGATTTACTTTGCAGGGCTGGTCTGCTAACATGTAGAAAGTAAAATTAAATGTAGGACATTAATGTCCAACAACGGTTTCTTAACACGAGGGTAGTAAAATATTTTATGTAAGACATTAAAGATTGGTGTCCATCTGTTAACATGTAGATCTTAAGATACTATATACCACACTAAATCTGGGCATCAATCTATTAAAACATGGATAGTAAGAGATTATATAGGACATTCAAGTTGACATACAGCTGTTAATATGTGGATAGAAAGATATTATTTAGCACAGCTAAGTTCGATGTTGATCTGTTAAACTATGGATACTAAGATAAAATGTTGATTATCCCTTCTCAGGGTAGGTCTACTAACATGTGAATCATGAAATACTACTCTACAGTATATTAATGCTTGGGTTCCATCTGTTGACATGTAGATAGTTATCTACTATATAGGACATTAAATTTTGGCTTCAGTATGTTAACATGTAGATAGAAAGATGCTATTTAAGACATTATAGCTTGGTGTTGGTCTACTAACATGGATATCTAGAAAATATGTAGGATGTGAGTGTTTGCTGTGCCAATAAGTGGATAGTACAATATAATCTAGGAAAATCAAGCTTTCTGTCAGTCTGTTAATCTGTGGATAGTAAGATATTATGTAGGACAGTAAAGCTTGGTGCCGTACTGTTGACATGGGGACAGCAAATAGCGTGTAGGACATTAAATGTACTGTTGTCCTGTCAACATGCGGATAGTTAGACACTATTTTTTACACTAGAGCTTGTTGACAGTCTGTTAACATGTCGATTGAAAGATAATACGCATGACTAACACTCAGTGTTCTTCTGCTGGCAAGTGAATTCTAAGATAAAATGTAGGACATCAAAGCTCGGTAAAAGTCTACTGTGGGATCTTAGTGTGGGACATTAATTATCAGGGTTTCTGTTAACATGTGGATAGTAAGATACTATCTGAGACAGTAAAGCTCGTTGTCAGTGTACATCTTTTGTCATGCAAATATTAAGATAATATATAGACCATTAAAGCTCAGTGCCTTTCTCTTTACACGTAGAAAGTAAGATACTATTTTTATCAGTAAGGATCAGTGTAGGTCTGTTAATATGTTGATAGAAAAAAAGTATTCATTACATGAAAGCTCATTGTTGGTCTGTTAACATGGGGACAGTAGGAAATGACATTCATTGTTGGTGTCTGTCTGTTAATATGTTGAAGGCAAGATATTATATAAAACATAAAATACATGATATGCAGGACAGTAGAGCTCACATTTAGTCTGCTAACATGATACTATATAGGACCTTAAAGCTGGGGGTTGACTTACATCTTTTGTCCCGCTGATACTATATAGGACCTTAAAGCTCGAGGTTGGCCTACATCTTTTGTCATGCTGATACTGATACTATATAGGACCTTAAAGCTTGGTGTTGGCTTACATTTTTTGTCATGCTAATACTAAGGTACTGTATAGGACCTTAAAGCTCGGTGTTGGCTTACATCTTTTGTCATGATGATACTAAGATACTATATAGGACCTTAAAGCTCGGAGTGAATCTATTAACATGGTGACTGTAAGATACTATGGGGACACTAATGTTCATGATTGACCTTAACTTAACTTCATTGTACTGGTTTAGAAGGCTCTTCAGAGTCTGTATACAACCAGTTTATTTCTATTTGTGAATGCATTAACAGACTCTACTTCTACTACATCCTGCGACAATGCATTCCAAGAATTCACCTCTCTCTCACTTAAAAACATATTTCCTAATATCTAATAGGGACCTATCTTTAAACAATTTGTAGCTGTGCTCTCTTGCTCTTGTAGTCGGCCGTGCCCTCTTGTTCTTGTAGTCGGCCGTGCTCTCTTGTTCTTGTAGTCGGCCGTGCTTTGAAGAACTTGGTATAGTCTAATTTATCCTTTTCATTAATTAATTATAAAAGATCCCGTCACGCTATGCGGCGCATAGGAAATATTGTATTAGGCACATATTATTTTGTAACCAACAGCATATAGTGGATGATGTGGTCAGCATCACGCCAGCCGCCTTTACGTCCCAGATTTTTCTGGTACCCAATTTCTGTGGCTGGGTCGACCATAGGGGCCGGTTTGTGATTAGAGAAAAAAACAAAATGAATTTATACACTTGTATTAAGTTACCAGTCTGTTAACACGTGGTCGATAAGATACTGCGTAGGATAGTTTGTTTGTTTGTTTTTTTGGCGTTCACTTTATTTCTCTATACCCCAAGGTTTTGTGCGCTGCACTTTGGTTTTTATTTTGTGCCTGTTGGCCCAGTGCATCCGACTTTGTCATGCATTTTATCTTACGGTCTGCTTCCTCTTGCATTTTCTAAGGGTTTGCTTCACCAGGGTAACGACCAGTGCTGTAATGGGGATCAAACCCAACACCTTCAGGGTGTGAGCCGTGTCACTTAACCACTAGCTCTCGCCGTCCCCACTTAGGATCGTAAAATTCTTCATCAGTCTAGATTTGTTGAAATGTGGATACAAAGAAAACGCAGAACAACAAAGATTGGTGTCAATCTATGAATATATGCATAGAAAGTTTGTAGGTGTGACCATTATATCATCGTGCTGGTCTGTTAACATGGAGACAGATGACATTATATCTTTGGTGCAGGTCTGTTAACATGGGGACAGATGACATTATATCCCGGTGCTTGTCTGTTAAAATAGGGGACAGTTAGACACTTTGTAAGACGTTAAAGCTCGGTATCAGTCTCTTTACATATGGAAAGAAGAGTACTATGCTAGTTAGTTAGTTTAGTCTGTTTTTTTCCACTTGTGTCGTTGAACGTTATGGGATACTTAATTCGTCTATCCTGCCCCAAGTGCGTTGTGTCGGCCAATGTGAGCCAGTTTCGCTGCACAATCACTCTATCATCTATCCACCTACCTCACAGCCACCCCCTTGTACTATAGCCAGATCTGCCAGCACTGTAAGCCATCAGTGGAATCTGATGAGGGTGCATTCTCATGAGATGACCAAACCAACATATTTTCTGCCTAGAAGTGTAAACGGCACAAGTCGTAGTGCCGACCATACTACGAATGTCGTTCATCCGCATTTCGTTTTTCTTGATAACACTGATGACCTTCCATTCACAAGTGGAAATTCTGCTTCCCCATGCCCTAGACAGAGACCATGTTTCACACTGGTAGCACAGAGTCTGCATAAATATACTGTTTGTCAGTTTTTCCTTTTTTGCCAAACTAATGCTCGTGTGCCTAAGCTGTGGTGACATCCGATAAGTTACCGCAGATTCTTTCTGACACCTAGTCTCAATTTCCTTGTTGATCTTGCCGTCTGTGGAAAAAATACTGCCCACATACTTGATCTCATTGAAATACTATGTTGGATATGAAATCTCAGAGTTAGTCTGTTATCATGTGGATAGTAAATACTATGTAGGATATTAAACATCAGTGTTGGTCTGTTAACATCATCATCAGTCCCATAACCTAGAAGGTTGTTGAGGCACCGTTATTGCAGTTTGTAGTACCAGTTCTCACCATACAACAACAGTGTGTCTTGGGCTGCTACACACCTGAGGGAGCCCATCTCTATCCAGGTGGCAGTTCATTATAGTAGTGTCTAAATTTCATATAACAGAGCTGACACTGTCTTCAGCTAGGGCGAAGGGCGCCAATCTCGTAAAGTTCAGCCGTGTGAACTAGTCCGTGAAATATGACACATGTTTAAGCGTAGTACTATTCATATAGCCGATGTCCAATTCCAGGAAGAAAATACAAAGCGATCAAACTAACCAGTCCAAATGGAAAACAACAACACATTTCCTAGAACACAAGCGTAAGTCGTCAACCAGTGTGAATTCCTGGCAAATCCATGATCTGGCGGCATCTATAATGAACTAAAACAGAAGAGCAATGTAGAACCATAGCCAATTATAGTGCCATCTTTGCTGCTCTAAACACTTGGATAGTAGATACTATGTAGGATATTAAATCTCAGAGTTAGTCTGTTAACATGGTGATAGTAAATACTATGTTAGATATTAAATCCCAGTGTTGGATCAAATCTGTTGACATTCAGATACTATGATGATGCTATGTAGGACAATAAAGATAGATGTCAGTCTGCTAACATGGATACAGTAAAAGGCTATGTAGGACAATAAAGATAGATGTTAGTCTGCTAACATAGATACAGTAAAATGCTATGTAGAGCAATAAAAATAGGTGTCAGTCTGCTAACATGGATACAGTAAAAATGCTATGTAGAACAATAAAGATAGATGTCAGTCTGCTAACATGGATACAGTAAAATGCTATGTAAGACCAAAAAGATAGGTGTCAGTCTGTTAACATGGATACAGTAAAATGCTATGTAGGACATAAAAGCTTGGTAAGGTCTGTTCATATGATGTTAATATGTTGCCCGGTGGAAAGTAAGATTCTATGTAGGATATTAAAGGTTATTGTCAGTCTTTTTATATGCCAAATGTAAGATTCAATTTTTAACAGTAAGTCTCTGTGTAGGTCTTATAAACATGTGTATAGTATATTACTTAGGATATTAATGATTGTTGTCAGTCTGTTAACATGTAGGCATCAAGATAACATGAGTTCACTAACAAACGGTGTCACTCTGTTATAAATGTGGAAAGTAAGATATTATATAGGACATTCAAATTCAACATTGGTCTGTTAGAAATTTGGATAGTAAGATATTATGTTAGTTAGTTAGTTTTCTTTCCACTTGTGCCGTTTAGCGTCGTGGGGCGCTTGAGTCGTCTATCCTGCGCCAAGAGTGTTGCGTCGGTCAATGTGAGCCCTTGTCATTGCACAATCACTCTGTCATCTATCCACCTACCTCGCGGCCTCACCCTTGTTCTGTAGCCAGATCTACCAGCATTGTAAGCCATCAGTGGAAGATGTAGGACATTAAAATTCAACATTGGTCTGTTAAAAATTTGGAAAGTAAGATATTATGTAGGACATTAAAATTCAACATTCATCTGTTAGAAATTTGGATAGTAAGATATTATGTAGGACATTAAAATTCAACATTCATCTTAGAAATTTGGATAGTAAGATATTATGACCATGTCTCAAGGTCAAAGGGACTTGCAGATACTATACTACAGGGCACAGTTTAAAGCAAGCGAAAACGAGAATGTCCGAGAAAATTATGGGAAGATAACATCTATGAATAGACTAGCCTATGACTGAGGGAGGCAAAAAAAGCAACCACAGACAGAGAGGGATGGCACAGGATTGTGGAGGTGTCAGCAGGAGTGCCCCAACAATCTCAAGAGATCACAGGATGAACTGAACTGAACGAAGACACTATGTAGGACAGTAAAGATCGATGTTGATCTGTTAAAATATGAATCGAAAGATTGAAAATGTTGAACAATATTTCTCATGGTAGGTCTACTAACATGTGGATAATAAAGTACTATTAGATCAGGTCATACCATAACCGGTGAGGTCGATGGGGCACACATGAAGACTTCCTCGCAACCCTACGCCACACTTCATTGTCAGCGGCTGCTGCCTGTGCCTCTTCTGGTCGGAGATTGGTCTATTGTTTTATGTTGTCCTCCCACCTCTTTTTGGGACGACTTCTTCGTCGTCTACCTTGCACCTTTCCATGCAGCATTGTATTTGCAAGACCATTTGATCTCGATATGTGACCGTGCCCAAACGAGTTTTCTTCTTTTGACAGTGGCCAAGAGCTCTTCTAAAAGCCCTACACAGAATATTAATGCTCAGGTCCCGTCTGTTAACATGTGGATAATAAGATAATAGGTAGGAAAGTAAAGTTCGGTTTTGGTCTACATCTTAGGACATGTAGATAGCGAAATACTATCTAGGTCATGTGGAGAGTGAAATACTATCTAGGACATGTAGATAGCGAAATACTATCTAGGACATATTGATAGTGAAATACTATCTAGGACATGTGAATAGTGAAATAGTATCTAGGTTACGTGGATAGTGAAATGCTATCGAGGTCATGTGGATAGTGAAATACTATCTAGGTCATGTGGATAGTGAAATACTATCTAGGACGTGTGGATAGTGAAATACTATCTAGGTTATGTGGATAGTGAAATACTATCTAGGTCATGTGGATAGTGAAATGCTAGCTAGGTCATGTGGATAGTGAAATACTATCTAAGTCATGTGGATAGTGAAATGCTATCTAGGTCATGTGGATAGTGAAATACTATCTAGGACATGTGGATAGTGAAATACTTTCTAGGTCATGTGGATAGTGAAATGCTATCTAGGTCATGTGGATAGTGAAATACTATCTAGGTCATGTGGATATTGAAATACTATCTAGGTAATCTGGATGGTGAAATACTATCTAGGTCATGTGGATAGGGAAATGCTATCTAGGACATGTGGATAGTGAAATACTATCTAGGTCATGTGGATATTGAAATACTATCTAGGTAATGTGGATAGTGAAATACTATCTAGGTCATGTTAATAGTGAAATACTATCTAGTTCATGTGGAGCTTGTAATGGTGAATCTCAATGGAGCTCCACTGCCACAAGTTAAACCTACTAAAGCCATCGATAAATGGTACTTCAGTGCTAAAACTACCAAGAATGTTTAGGACACGAACGCCATGCCTCTAATAGCAATACATTTTTTCTTTTTAAGAAAAAAGCTAATACTGTTTAAGAAATACAATATATTTTGGTTTGGTACGCATTGTTGTGTAGAAATAGCGGTGAATTAGTGCGTTGTTAAAAAATCGTTAACCTAAATTGCAGGACTGGTGAGCCACTCTAAAAGAGTTACAGCCATGTTTATTGCCCATAGCAAGGATGAGCTATTTTTTTACCAAAATTCAGAGCTGTTCTGTAGATTTTGCTTATTTAGGCTTAATAAAAAATCAGTGATGCTACAAGGATAGACATTTAGAAGTTATCTTGCCATACGGGGAACTTGGCTTGGCTTGGCTTCGTTCGTTCTCAATCTCCCGCTACTAAACCCTCAAAGGGATTATGCAGCAGAATGTAGTCCAGAGAAAGGAATGCGTTGTGTCGTAGTTTACAGCTTGACTGCGATATTTGCACCTTTCAGTCCAACACATCTGCCTTAAGCAACCATTTTTTGAGTACCGGGTTAGCATTCCCTCTTCCATCCCTTCTCCTTAGCCAGTCTGCTCTGTTCCAGCCTGTTATCCAGGATCATCGCGTGGAGGTGTAGACGGGTCTTGACAGCTCTGGTTCGCTGGCTCTGGCGCTAGCAGTCAGCTATGGGTCGCTGACCGCTGCAGCTCATGTGCTGCATACGGGTAACTGAGACGCTAGTCTAGCCAGGCACAACATACTGGCCAGGACGTCGTGTCAGGGTCAGGCACAACATACTGACCAGGACGTTGTGTCAGGGTCAGGCACAATTCACTGACCAAGACCACAGTCTCTCTTCCATTTAGCGTTTTCTGGAAACAGGCCGTTTTCAGGCAGTCTGGCTGACGAGGTGTGATCTCCGTAATAGTGAGCGCAACGCAGATGAAAAACCACCAGGAAGGCCACCTTCAACGGCATGACAGGGATGGGACGAAAGCTACCACAACCTGCCACTTAACACTCTTTTCAGGGCGCACAAAAGAGTAAACTTACTCACTGTGGGCATTGAACAACAACATCCTCCTTCTTCTTCATCGTACGCTGTCAGACGTCAACTTGAATTTGTTCTAAGAAAGTAGCGGCCATCCTTCCTGAGGCTGTCGACACTGCCATAGAGCTTGTCTAGTGTTGGCACTGGTGATGGGCACATGTGCTTTCTCTGGTCCTCGTATGTCGGGCGATTTTGCAGCAAATGTTCAGGAGTCATTTTCCCTGTACCACAAGTGCATTCATCAGTAGCACCTATCTTCAGTTTATTGAATAGATGGTACCTTAGTCTGTTGTGACCTGTGCGGAGTCTGAAGACCACTACCTGCTCTCTTCTGTTCAACTGGTAATAGGCATCATTTTTTGTGTAGCCAGCATGCTCTATTTCCCACGTGTCCATCTATCTGGCCCTAATAAGCCTTTTGGACTCTTCATAAGTCACACTAGAATCTGGTTGTGGTAGTCTTACACCTTCTTTTGCCAGTCTGTCTGCCTCTTCGTTGCAGTGGGATGGAACCCACTGTACCACTACTCTTTTTTTTGGGGGGGGGGGGGGGGGGGGGAAGAGGTCCTTCGTCAGTGTGTTTACCTGACCCTAATTAACATTGTCTGATCAGTATGATTTACCTGACCCCGGCTAACATTGTCTGATGAGTATGTTTTACCTGACCTTAACTAACATTGTCTGATGGGTATGTTTTACATGACCTTAACTAACATTGTCTGATGGGTATGTTTTACCTGACCGGGCGTAGGTCTCAGTTCCCCATGTGCAATGTGTATTCGATGTTGTCATATTTCAGTGGCGATTCAATAAATATTTCGTCTTCCTGTCAAACAAATGGAAAGAATCTACTTCATTATTAAATGATGAGTTTGAAGAGCACATTCATGTCTTTGGAGGATATGACAGTATTATTATATATCTACTTCTGCAGGAAGCTAATATGGCTCGTTTGCATGATGACATCCAAGAACCTAAAAAGATAAATCCACTTTCACACAAAACTAATTTACTTTAAATATATCAAAATTCGCGTTAACAAATTTACTTTTACATAAAACTGGTCTTTTATAACAGTGTAGTAACAGTAGGCCGAGAGATGATTATTTTGAGAGATAGTTATGTGTGTAGCAACGGTAAGGCAGAAAATTGATGTTTTGACAGATCTCAGTGTGTAATAACTGTGTGGCACAGACTTGATTGTTTTGGCAGAGATCTCAGTGTGTAATAACTGTGTGGCCCAGACTTGATTGTTTTGGCAGATCTCAGTGTGTAATAACTGTGTGGCCCAGACTTGATCTACTAAAACAGCAATAGCACGCAAACAAATTAAGCTAGAACCTTTGAACATTGTCACGTCCACAGAAACTAAGATAAAAACTTTCAACCTCTCACAGCTGTCCCCATAAATTAAGCTAGAGCCTTGACACTTTCACAGTAATCCACAGAAGTCGAATTGGAACATTCAAAATCTCACTGTTGTACACATAAACCAAGCTAGAACATTCAAACTTTCACAGTAGTCCACAGAAATCAAGTTAGAACCTTCAAACGTTCACAGTAGTCCACATAAATCAAGTTAGAACCTTCAAACTTTCACAGTAAGCCACAGAAATCAAGCTAGAGCCTTCAAACTTTCACAATAGTCCACATAAATCAAACTTGAACATTCAAACTCACAATATTGCCCATAAACAAAGAAACTTACTTGAGATACCAACAATTGCGACCACTCCCAGTATATGGCCTGGTTAAGAATGACTGTACAGATGTAGCTGATTCGAGCATCTATTACAAACGAAAATCTGTAGCAATGAAAAATGTAACGGCGAGTTCTGACCGACTAATGACCCAGAGCCACGGTCTAGCTACTCAAAAAGTAAGAAAATAGACTTAACGTATCAGTGAGCGGGTGTGTTAAGTTAGCTAGCTTTAACCGCATCCAGTTTACCCGCATTTGACGGCTTTTCTTTGGTGGTCACAAAGCCATTTTATATTTATCAAAGTATCTCTAGTTGTTAACCTAATCTTATCCAAGTATCTGTAGACGTAGATCTAATCCTATCCAAGTATCTCTAGACGTAGACCTGCTCTTTTCCAAGTATCTCTAGACGTAGACCTAATCTTATCCAACTATCTCGAAATGTTGACCTAATCTTATCCAAGTGTTTCTAGACGTAGACCTAATCTTATCCAACTATCTCTAAATGTTGACCTAATCTTATCCAAGTGTTTCTAGACGTAGACCTAATATTATTCCAGTATTTCTAGACGTAGACCTAATCTTATCCAAGTATCTGTAGATGTTGACCTAATCTTATCCAAGTATCTCAACACGTAGACCTAAACTTATCCAAGTATCTCTAGACGTAGACCTAATCTTATCCAAGTATCTCTAGACGTAGATCTAATCTTATCCAAGTATCTCAAAATGTTGATCTAATCGTATCCAAGCATCTCTAGACGTAGACATGATCGTATCCAAGTATATATAGATGTAGACCTAATCTTATCCAAGTATCTCTAAACGCAGACCACATTTTCATTTATCATACAGTGGATCTATGAACACTAGCACACATGACAACGACAAGGTGGACAGACTAGCAAAGAAGGGATAAAGACAAGAATTGCCACATGCTGCGACAGCCATAAAACAGCCAAGCAGCTCATACCAGCAATCACAGAGACTTGTCTGAACAGATAGACCATGGGTAACATGGGAATGGAGATCACAAACGGTAAGCCCCAATCTAAATTACAGCATCAATCAACTCACATAGACAGAATCATAGTACCATTTTCTGGCTGAGAACCAAACACATTCCACGTAACAAGCACCTGAACATAATCCAACCACAACACACACCACAGTGCCAGCTGTGTACACGCCCATATGCCACAGTTGGTCATTATCTCTTTGAGTGATCGGCGCTTAACGATGCTAGGAGAATGCTTCTTCCTATGAGGCCAGATAAATGGAACACTATGTATGGCACTAGACAACAACTAACACGCCCAGACACCAGTATATGGCATTGGGCAAAAGGGAATGAGCATCGATGCTTCTGGAACCGTAACAAAGTCTGGTCAGGCAAAACAAACTGATCGGACATGTTTGTCAGGGTCGGGTAAAATAAAAAGTAAAACAACAATAAATTGTAAGAAACAGGCCTACTTCCAAATGAGGCAGACGACACTTCATATCGGATCCACAACTAGGGGATTGCATGTTAAGTTTTGATTCGCATTATTATTTTAAAGGTCTAGTGATATTGCGAGCTTAATATCTGAGTAGCAACATGTCACTTTGTCGGCTTGTGCATTCACAAGTAAAAACAACTATGATCCTCGGTATAAGAGAAATCTTACCTCTAAATCAACCATATAATCGGTGTACTACAGTAAACACAAAATCTTAACTCTATGTCATCATATCATCGGTGTACAACAGTAAATACAAAATCGTACCTCTATCACCATTTAATCGATGTTCTACAGTAAACACAAAATCTTACCTCTATGTCATCATATAATCGATAGGAAAGAATCGCCACCAATCACACAGACTGGCGCAGCACTATTGCTGAGGGTGTTGAGACAAGAGTCATCAAGAATAGATGAGGCCATTCAGAGACGCTCGCTCTGCAAGTCAACTCACACCAACCCTTCTTCAACCCCGGTGGAAGGAGGTGTCTTATTTCCCTGTATAAAGTGCAACAGACAATTCAATGCTCAGATTGGCTTATTTAGCCATGTTTGACCTCATGTGAACAGTTTACAGTGAATGCTGACAAAGTGGTCCTCATCGATTACGATGGACTAACAACATACGGTGTACTACAGTAAAAACTCAATCTTACTTCTAACCCACTGTATGCTCGGAGTACTACAGTAAACACTAAATCTTACTTCTAACCCACTATATGGTCGGTGTACTACAGTAAACACTAAATCTTACTTCTAACCCACTGTATGGTCGGTTTACTACAGTAAACACTAAATCTTACTTCTAACCCACTGTATGGTCGGTTTACTACAGTAAACATTAAATCTTACTTCTAACCCACTGTATGGTCTGTTTACTACAGTAAACACTAAATCTTACCTCTAACCCACTGTATGGTCGGTTTACTACAGTAAACACTAAATCTTACTTCTAACCCACTGTATGGTCGGTTTACTACAGTAAACACTAAATCTTACTTCTAACCCACTGTATGGTCGGTTTACTACAGTAAACACTAAATCTTACCTCTAACCCACTGTATGGTCGGTGCACTACAGAAAACACCAAATCTTACCTGCAACCCACCATATGGTCGGTGCACTACAGTAAACACAAAATCTTATAAAAAATATTTTCTTTGTTGCAGGTTGTGCATTGTTTACACCATACGAAAAACAGGACCACTAATTGTGTCGTCACCGGATTCTCCCGCGCAACACTTTGTTGAGACATTTCGCATCTACTACCACTTATCCTACACGATGCCCAGGGCTCATCACCCGTTGTCGTGGACGATCAACGCGAAAGGCACTGGTTGGATATACAGATTGCATGGCTTGACTTGAAGCAGGAGGCACTAACTATAGCTGGTCCTCTTTCTTGTCTTTTATCACGCCAGCCGAAGCACAGTGGTACCAGCACAGTCGACTTCGATCAAGAAACCTGCGACAAAGAACGTTGCATGCTCTTGCAGTAGTCGATTCTGTAACTATTGTCTAGCATGATGAAGCTGCTAATATAATGCACAACTCACTTTAGTCGTCCCTTTTAAGGCATGCATGGAGTTCATGGAATCAAATCAAAATCACGTCTCGTCATTTCTTGAATCACATGTCCAGCCTTGTATTTTACTTAACAAAACGAGCTTTTAGAAAACATGATTCTTTTCATTGGCAGTACGGTAGAACTAATTTTTACATTATTTTTTTGTCACATCCATGCACAGCCTTTATTCGCATCTTACAATATACAAGGCATTAAATAATTTATCTTATTTTTTTCACCAATCAGGAGAAATAAATACATCGCCCACCTTTACATATTTTGTCCTGGACTTAGTGGCAATATTTGGCAGCGGTTATATCCCTTCAGTTGCCAAGAGGTCTTCAAAAGGCCATATTGCTGTTGTAATTCTATCTCGTATTTCCTCATTTGTAACTCGATCTTTGTACGTGACGTTTAAAAGTCTTCGGAAACATCTCATCTCCAAGGCCTGTTTCCTTCGATGAAGGTCAGCTGTAACTGTCCATGTCTCACAAGCATAGAGGAATATTGACAGGACCAGTGTACGTATTAATCTGATTTTCGTGCATAGTGCTAACCGTTTATCTTGCCAGATTGTGTTAAGCCGTGCAAGCGCCGTTATTGTCTGTGCTATTCTGGCCAACACCTCACATTTTGATCCTTCATCACTGACAATCGAACCCAGATATTTAAAATGGAAACTCGCTTCGTACGGTCACATATCGAAATCAAATGGTTTTGCAAATACGATCCTCCACGGAAAGGTGCAAGGCAGACGACGAAGAGGTCGGCCCAATATCAGGTGGGAGGACAACATAAAAGATTGGACCAGAACAGGTACAGGCAACATCCGCCGACAGAGAAGGGTGGCGTGGAGTTGTGAGGTTGTCTTCATGTGTCCCCCAACAGCCTCACGGGTTACGGGATGACCTAACCTGACCTGATATCCTGTCATTTCCAGTAAGGGGCCATGTCTGTGTTCAGATTCCTGAACCTGCAGTGAAGGAAACCTATGGGATGTGAGTCCATTTAAAGTTCGTACTGAATGTGTATTCACCAGAATGTAAGGTGCAAAACACCTAGTACTTCGTCTTAGGAAACACAGTGAACGATGTAAACAAAATGTGGGACCTTGCACTGTACTTGTAATATTTGTCAGTGACTCGTAGCTGACTGCTAGCGTCAGGGTCAGTGAATCGTAGCTGACTGCTAGCGTCAGGGTCAGTGACTCGTAGCTGACTGCTAGCGTCAGGGTCAGTGACTCGTAGCTGACTACTAGCGTCAGGGTCAGTGACTCGCAGCTGACTACTAGTGTCAGGGTCAGTGACTCGTAGCTGACTACTAGTGTCAGTGACTCGTAGCTGACTACTTGCGTCAGGGTCAGTGACTCGTAGCTGACTACTAGTGTCAGGGTCAGTGACTCGTAGCTGACTACTAGCGTCACGGTCAGTGACTCATAGCTGACTACAAGTGTCAGGGTCAGTGACTCTTAGCTGATAACTAATGTCAGGGCCAGCAAACCAGAGCTGCCAAGACCCTTCTTCGCCTCCACGCGGTGATCCTGGATAACAGGCCGCAGCAGGACAGACTGGCTAAAGAGAAGGGATCGAAGAGGGAATGCTAACCCGGTACTCAAAAAATGATTGCTGAAATCGGATGTGTTGCACCGAAAGGTGCAAATATCGCAGCCAAGCTGTAAACTACGACACAGCGCATTCTGTTCTCTGGACTTCATTCTGCTACTTAGGCCCGTGTCAGGGTTTGGTAGCGGGAGATTAAGAACGAACGAACGAAGCCAAGCCGAACATGCATCAGTGTTGCTAGGTAACCGAAGGCTTGGGCTGTGTAGTAGATTTTTTAGGACTTCCTGCGGCTTACTGTATAATACAATGTAAATAAATCTTATATTGTTTTCTCTAGTTTTTGATTCTATGTTTTTGATTAGGGAATAGCTGAACGACGTAGCTGATAGTTTCTAAAGGTAGCAGCATCATCTAGCTTTGTGATTACTGTAAGTAGCAGACTCTAGGTGGCAGCAACATCCAGCTTTGTGATTACTTATTTAGCAGACGCTAGGTGTCGCATGCACGTGCGTAGCCGAGATTACATATGGCGTTCTTACTTACAGAGAGTACATAAAAAACAGCTGTTGGGTGGTGGGGTTTATTTAAGCAAGTGTGAAAGGCGAGGGAAAATGCACTTCAAATGATATTCATAAGGAAATGCTTTCTGCTATGGTGAGAAGTGTGTGTCAGGTAAAGCGGTGCCATAATTATCGGTAAGTTTTCTCAAGGACGCTTTAAAAATGCTGATTGAAGCCATACCTGTGCATCCTGTTAAGATTACAACAGAAGCAATTGTGGGTAGGGGAGATAATTCGAGGGGAAAGAACAGTAACGATAGACAGTGCGGTAACAGAAATACTGTGTTCGCGTGGTTTAGTCTACAGCATAATGCATGATCGATTGAATTTCTGGAAAGTGAGCTCATCGTGGGTACCCAGACTATGGCCGTTTGCGCCTTGACAAACGGTCAGTAAGCTGGTCTGTTGTAGAGATGGCGGTAGCAGCTTCTGTCCTAGAGGGACATCGACTTTCGTGGCTGATTTTACCAATTATCGATTGACAGGGATGACAGCAGTGTAAACAGAAAAGGTTCGATTGGTGTGATGAAGACTCCTTTTTTTTTTTGCGTCGCTTGTCTTCCATCTTTGTCGCCAGAACTAGCTCTGATGACTCGATGCCTGCTCTCAAGGTTGCTCTCCGTGTAGCTCTATCCTCTACAATCTCGTCCCAGATATTTGGATTGATCGTAAAATCGTTCATGGATCTTTTGCAAATGTTCTTGTATCTTAATTTAGGCCATCATTGGGATCTGATACCTGATATGAGTTCACCCAGGAATAACTGCTTCGGAATGCGGGTATTTGACATTCGTTTCACGTGACCCAGTCATCTCAGTCTCTTGTTGCTCAGAGTCGACAAAAGGGAAGGTATCATGGCACGTTTCAGTATTTCCGAGTTGGTCACCTTGCCCTGCCATTTTATGCTCAATATACTTCGAAGACATCGCATATGAAAACTGTTTAACCTCTTCTCGTGTCTTGAAACAGCTTTCATAGTACCCTGGCTATTGACTGGCGAACGCAAATGAGACATTTTTTTCTTGCACTGATTAAGCACTGGAATAAATGCATTAATATTGGTGGGAATTATGTTAAGATGTATGGTACAATGTTAGTGCACAATAAATGTTTTTCAAATTCGTATCTAATTTACGTTCTTTTAATTGCCAATTGTGACCAATTTACTGACTTGTATGATGATGGTATGACGGAGAACATGTTCTGAAGACTGGGGTATTTTTGAGTGGGGCAGAATGAGAGCACGGCACTCATCCATCCATCTGTAGAACAAACTGTACCGTAATCACAGACGTCTTAGACAGACCACCATGTTTGGAGGGAGACGTACGGTAAACCCTTTTAAACAACCCGTTCAAAGTTGGTCATTTGGAACATGTTCCGAAACTTTGACGCAGAATATATATTGATCCCATTTATTTTCATGTTTGATTTTCAATATTTGATAAGCATTAGTTGTGTTCTGATGAAAGCTAATAAAGTTATTTCTTTGTTACGTTTGAGATGGTTTGTTCGGGTCATTCTACTTCTTTTTCTTCTACTTCTTCTTCTTTTTCTACTTCTTCTTCACCTCCTACCACACCTCCTCCTCATCTTCTTTGTTTTCTATAACTCTCCACCTCCTCCTCCACCTTTTTCTTCTCCTCCTCAGCCTTCTCCACCGACATATTTTTTTCCAGCACTTCGATATAATGTCATCTGTCCCCATGTTAACAGACTAGCACCGAGATATAATGTCATCTGTCTCCATGTTAACAGACTAGCACCGAGATATAATGTCATCTGTCCCCATATTAACAGACCAGCACCAATATATTATGTCATCTGTCCCCATGACAGGCCAGCACCAAGATATAATGTCATATGTCCCCAAGTTAACAGAACAGCACCGAGATATAACGTCACCTGTCCCCATGGTAACAGACCAGCACTTAGATATAATGTCATCTGTCCTCATGTTAACAGACCTGCATCGAGATATAACGTCATCTGTCCCCATTTTAACAGACCAGCACTGAGATATGTCATATGTCCCCATGTTAACAGACCATCACCAAGATATAATGTCATCTGTCCCCATGTTAACAGACCAACACTTAGATATAATTTCATCTGTCCCCATGTTAACAAACCAACACTTAGATATAATGTCATCTGTCCCCATGTTAACAGACCAGCTCCAAGAAATAATGTCATCTGTCCCCATGTTAACAGACCAGCACTGAGATATGTTATCTGTCCCCATGTTAACAGACCAGCACCGAGATATAATTTCATCTGTCGCCATGTTAACAGACCAGCACCATAATATAATGTGATCTGTCCCCATGTTAACAGACCAGCATCGAGATATAACGTCATCTGTCCCCATTTTAACAGACCAGCACCAAGATATGTCATATGTCCCAATGTTAACAGACCAGCACTTAGATATAATGTCATCTGTCCCCATGTTAACAGACCAGCACCGAGATATAATGACATACCTATAAACTTTCTTTGCACATATTCATAGACTGACACCAATCTTTGTTCTGCGGTTTCTTTGTATCCACATTTCAACAGATATAGACTGATGAAGAATTTTACTGTCCTAAGTGATTATGGTGTGGGCTAGTGGTTAATTGACATGGCTTACAACCCAAAGGTGCTGGGTTCGATACCCATCACAGCACCGGCCGCTACCCTGAGGAAGCAAATCCTTAGAAAATGCAAGTGAAAGCAGACACTAAAATAAAATGCATGCAAAAGTCGGATGCACTGGGCTAACAGGTGCAAAATAAAAACCATAGTGCAACGCACACCGCTTTGGGGGATAGAGAAATAAGGCAAATGTCAACAACAACATTTTTAAAAAATACTGTCCTAAGCAGTATCTTATCAACCACATGTTTACAGACCGGTGAATTAATACAAGTGTATAAATTAATTTAGTTGTCTTTTTTTCTAATCACAAACCGGCCCCTATGATCAACTCAGCTACAGAAATCTGGGAAGTAAAGGCGGCTGGTGTGATGCTGACGAAATCATTCACTATATGCCGTTGGTTACAAAATAATATGGGCCTAACACCATATTTCCTATACGCCGCATAGCGTGACAGGATCTTTTATAAATTAATTAATGGAAAGGACATATTAGACTATACCAAGTTTTTAAAACATGGCCGGCTACAAGAACAAGAGGGCACAGCTATAAATTGTTTAAAGATAGGTTCATATTAGATATTAGGAAAAATATTTGTAGGGAGAAAGTGGTGAGTTCTTGAAATGCATTGCCGCAGGATGTAGAAGAAGTAGAGTCAGTTAATGAATTCACAAATAGCAATAAACTGGTTGTGTACATACTCTGCAGAGCCTTCTGAACCAGTACAATGAAGTTAAGTTAAGGCCAATCATGAACATTAGTGTCCCCATAGTATCTTAACAGACACCATGTTAACAGATTCACACCGAATTTTAAGGTCGTACATAGTACCTTACTGTCAGCAGGACAAAAGATGTAAGCCAACACCGAGCTTTAAGGTTCTATATAGTATCAGTATAACAAAAGATGTTAGCCAACTCCCAGCGTTAAGGTCCTATATAGTATCAGTATCAGCATCACAAAAAATGTAAGGCAACCCCCAGCGTTAGAGTCCTATATAGTATCAGTATCAGCATAACAAAAGATGTAAGCCAACCCCCAGCTTTAAGGTCCTATATAGTATCAGTATCAACATGACAAAAGATGTAAGCCAACTCCCAGCTTTAAGGTCCTAATAGTATCAGTATTGGCGTGACAAATAATGTAAGCCAAAACCGAGCTTTAAGGTCCTATATAGTATCTTCCTACTCACATCCTAACAGACCAAAGGTGAGCTCTACTGTTACTACCCACAAATTTAACAAACAAATACCAGTATTATCTTACTACTGACATAGAGACATGAAAACATCAGCAGAAATAATTAAATACACCAATGGAGAAAATACCCAATTCTACAGGAATACTTATTTTGTAGCGAAGTGAGATGTCAGATGTAGTCAGAGAGTACGGAGCCGAGGCAATAGTTGCTGTGCAGCAACTCTGATCTGGTGAAGACTTCAGACATCATCATGACAACTGGTATGTTGATATAACATGACCAAAGGATCCTGAAAGCAAAGAAGAAAGAATACTTTTAACATGTTAGTGGACCAAAATTGAGCGTTAATGTCCTACATATAATCACTTTAACCACATGTCAACAGCCCAGCACTAAGTTTTAATCTACTACATAGTATTTTACTATCCACATGTTAGCAGACTGACACCAAGTTTTAATCTACTACATAGTATCTTACTATCCACAAGTTAACACATCAACACCAGTCTTTAAATTCCTACATAGTATCTTACTATCCACAAGTTAACACATCAACACCAGTCTTTAAATTCCTACATAGTATCTTACTATCCACAAGTTAACACATCAACACCAGTCTTTAAATTCCTACATAGTATCTTACTATCCACAAGTTAACAAATCAACACCAGTCTTTAAGTTCCTACATAGTATCTTACTGTCCACAAGTTAACACATCAACACCAGTCTTTAAATTCCTACATAGTATCTTACTGTCCACAAGTTAACACATCAACACCGGTCTTTAAATTCCTACATAGTATCTTACTATCCACAAGTTAACACATCAACACCAGTCTTTAAGTTCCTACATATTATCTTACTATCTCCAAGTTAACACATCAACACCAGTCTTTAAGTTCCTACATATTATCTTACTATCTCCAAGTTAACACATCAACACCAGTCTTTAAGTTCCTACATATTATCTTACTGTCCACAATTTAACACATCAACACCAGTCTTTCAGTTCCTACATATTATCTTGAATAGCATTGAAGACTCTCAAAGCCTAAGGTTTGGACATTCCAACATTTAGAAATAAACCAACCTCCCACTGAGTTTGAAGTAGCTAAATTGTTGCATCAACAACAAAACCAAAACAAAGTGGTTCTGCAAGCAATTCTAAAGCTGCATTTTTTAAAGAACCACCAGGAACAGTATGTAAAATGTATTATAATGTCTATTAAAATTTGTATATAATGTAGAGCTTACACACACACACAAATATGTGTATGTGCAAATTAGTTAGTTAGTTTTCTTTCTACTTCTGCCGAGTTTAGCGTCGTGGGGCGCTTAAGTCGTCAATCCTGCGCCAATTGCGTTGCGTCGGTCAATGTGAGCCCTTGTTGTTGCACAATCACTCTAATGTCATCTATCCACCTACCTCTTGGCCACCCCCTTACCCTGTAGCCAGATCTACCAGCATTGTAAGCCACCAGTGGAAAATGATGAGGGTGCATTCTCATGAAATGACCAAACCAATTTATTTTCTGCCTGGAAATGTATTCGGCACAAGACGCAGTGCCGACCATATGTGGAAATATGTCTGATATAATAAGGTATGTATTACTACCAGGGCTTTGCCTTTTTGTGTCTGTTAATGGTGTCATTATTTGAATATACCAAATGTATACAACATGTAATTTCATCAATACACAGGACAGCAGCTGTTTGTTTACATTCTTGAATGTGCCAACTTATGCATGTTGTGAACTAAAAAAATTAACAATGAAAATTCCCACACTAGAATAAGATTCAGTTAGATTTTTACGCATTTCAAATGACATGTTATGAATATTACATTTACATTTATTCAGCAAGCAGTGAACATGAACGATTCTAAATCACTGGTCACACTGGTGTTATTATAATGATTTAGTAATGGGTGTGCTGTTCTCGAAAAAGTAAAGTTTAAAGTTTGGATATCCACAGCGAGATTAACAATCTTCGAGAAATTTATAACAGAAAAGTTCACATACCTTTGCTTACATATACTCATTATATCCAACGCTGAACCATTTATGAAGTAGCACACACGCAATATAAGATTTTAAGGTTTTTATTTCCCGCTTCAATGGCGCATTTTGCATTTACATGTGTCATTATCTTGCAATGAGATTTTGTGCAAAATGCAACCAGAGCAAAAAATTAATGAACTGCATATCTAAATATATTTCTACATGTTATTTACAAAAATATACACACAGACATACACCCACACACACACACACATCCACACAAACACCACAGTTCCTGGCCACAATAGATTGAGGTACCATTTATTCAATAAATTGAAGATAGGTGGCACTGGCGAATGCTCGTGTGGTACTGGGAAAATGACCGCTAAACATCTGCTGCAAAACTGCCCGACATACGAGGATCAAAGAAAGCAGATGTGGCCATTACCAGTGGTAACACTATACAAGCTCTATGGCAGTGTCGACAGCCTCAGGATGACCGCTGCTTTTTTCGAAAAAAATAAAGGTTGACGTCTGACAGCGTACGAAGAAGAAGAAGAAGAAGACACACAAAATAAACTCCTAACAATACTGGCAGAGTTCAGATACTTAGTATGGACCTGTCGGTGTAGAGCTCTCTACCACGGGCACACCTTTAACCCAGGCAGTTTTCTATCTTTGTTTATGGGAATGAGTAGGTTCTTTGCCCAGATGTTTCAGGATCTGTGAATATTCTGGGCAAGACCTAAGGACCGCCTGGGAACAAATGATAGATATATATGGATTTTTGTACGAATGAGTGTGAACGAGAATGTATTGTGCGTGTAAGTAAATACACAGGTACTAGGATGAAAATATTTATGTAAATAGTATGTATGCTTGTACATGTGGACAAATGTGTATGCATCAGTACCTATGTCAACTATGTGTGCGGGAGAGTCGGTAATGTATGGAAATTTGTATGCAGGCGTATGCTGAGGCGATGGATGGATGAAGATACATGTTTTAGACAGAAATGCCTCCGTGTTGCCAGGGACTGTGGTGTTTGTGTGTGTGTGTGGGTGTATGTCTGTGTGTATATTTTTGTAAATAACTTTACTTTTTCGAGAACAGCACACCCATTACTATCATTATAATAACACCAGTGTGACCAGTGATATAGAATCGTTCATGTTCACTGCTTGCTGAATAAATGTAAATGTAATATTCATAACATGTCATTTGAAATGCGTAAAAATCTAACTGAATCTTATTCCAGTGTGTGATATTTCATTGTTAATTTTTTAGTTCACAACATGCATAAGTTGGCACATTCAAGAATGTAAACAAACAGCTGCTGTCCTGTGTATTGATGAAATTACATGTTGTATACATTTGGTATATTCAAATAATGACACCATTAACAGACACAAAAAGGCAAAGCCCTGGTAGTAATACATACCTTATTATATCAGACATATTTGCACATATGGTCGGCACTGCGTCTTGTGCCGAATACATTTCCAGGCAGAAAATAAATTGGTTTGGTCATTTCATGAGAATGCACCCTCATCATTTTCCACTGGTGGCTTACAATGCTGGTAGATCTGGCTACAGGGTAAGGGGGTGGCCAAGAGGTAGGTGGATAGATGACATTAGAGTGATTGTGCAACAACAAGGGCTCACATTGACCGATGCAACGCACTTGGCGCAGGATTGACGACTTAAGCGCCCCACGACGCTAAACTCGGCAGAAGTAGAAAGAAAACTAACTAACTAATTTGCACATACACATATTTGTGTGTGTGTGTAAGCTCTACATTATATACAAATTTTAATAAACATTATAATACATGTTACATACTGTTCCTGGTGGTTCTTTAAAAAATGCAGCTTTAGAATTGCTTGCAGAACCACTTTGTTTTGGTTTTGTTGTTGATGCAACAATTTAGCTACTTCAAACTCAGTGGGAGGTTGGTTTATTTCTAAATGTTGGAATGTCCAAACCTAAGGCTTTGAGAGTCTTCAATGCTATTGAGGTTAACATGTTCACAGCAAGATAATATGTAGGAACTGAAAGACTGGTGTTGATGTGTTAAATTGTGGACAGTAAGATAATATGTAGGAACTTAAAGACTGGTGTTGATGTGTTAACTTGGAGATAGTAAGATAATATGTAGGAACTTAAAGACTGGTGTTGATTTGTTAACTTGTGGATAGTGAGATACTATGTAGGAACTTAGAGACTGGTGTTGATGTGTTAACTTGTGGATAGTAAGATACTATGTAGGAATTTAAAGACTGGTGTTGATGTGTTAACTTGTGGATAGTAAGATAGTGTGTAGGAATTTAAAGACTGGTGTTGATGTGTTAACTTGTGGATAGTAAGATACTATGTAGTAGATTAAAACTTGGTGTAAGTCTACTAACATGTGGATAGTAAAATACTATGTAGTAGATTAAAACTTGGTGTCAGTCTGCTAACATGTGTATAGTAAAATACTATGTAGTAGATTAAAACTTGGTATCAGTCTGCTAAGATGTGGATAGTAAAATACTATGTAGTAGATTAAAACTTAGTGCTGGGCTGTTGACATGTGGTTAAAGTGATTATATGTAGGACATTAACGCTCAATTTTGGTCCACTTACATGTTAAAAGTATTCTTTCTTCTTTGCTTTCAGGATCCTTTGGTCATGTTATATCTACAGACCAGTTGTCATGATGATGTCTGTAGTCTTCACCAGATCAGAGTTGCTGCACAGCAACTATTGCCTTAGCTTCGCACTCTCTGACTACATCTGACATCTCACTTCGCTACAAAATAAGTATTCCTGTAGAATTGGGTATTTTCTCCATTGGTGTATTTAATTATTTCTGCTGATGTTTTCATGTCTCTATGTCAGTAGTAAGATAATACTGGTATTTGTTTGTTAAATTTGTGGGTAGTAACAGTAGAGCTCACCTTTGGTCTGTTAGCATGTGAGTCGGAATATACTATACAGGACCTTAAAGCTCGGTTTTGACTTACATCTTTTGTCACGCCAATACTGATACTATTAGGACCTTAAAGCTGGGAGTTGGCTTACATCTTTTATCATGCTGATACTGATACTAAATAGGACCTTAAAGCTGGGGGTTGGCTTACATCTTTTGTTATGCTGATACTGATACTATATAGGACCTTAACGATGGGGGTTGGATTACATCTTTTGTCATGCTGATACTGATACTATATAGGACTCTCACGCTGGGGGTTGCCTTAGCCTTACATATTTTGTCATGCTGATACTGATACTATATAGGACCTTAACGCTGCGGGTAGGCTAACATGTTTTGTCATACTGATACTATATAGAACCTTAAAGCTCGGTGTTGGCTTACATCTTTTGTCCTGCTGACAGTAAGGTACTATGTACGACCTTAAAGTTCGGTGTGAATCTGTTAACATGGTGTCTGTTAAGATACTATGGGGACACTAATGTTCATGATTGGCCTTAACTTAACTTCATTGTACTGGTTCAGAAGGCTCTGCAGAGTATGTACACAACCAGTTTATTGCTATTTGTGAATTCATTAACTGACTCTACTTCTTCTACATCCTGCGGCAATGCATTTCAAGAACTCACCACTTTCTCACTACAAAAATATTTCCTAATATCTAATATGGACCTATCTTTAAACAATTTATAGCTGTGCCCTCTTGTTCTTGTAGCCGGCCATGTTTTAAAAACTTGGTATAGTCTAATATGTCCTTTCCATTAATTAATTTATAAAAGATCCTGTCACGCTATGCGGCGTATAGGAAATATGGTGTTAGGCCCATATTATTTTGTAACCAACGGCATATAGTGGATGATGTCATCAGCATCACGCCAGCCGCCTTTACTTCCCAGATTTCTGTAGCTGAGTTGACCATAGGGGCCGGTTTGTGATTAGAAAAAAAGACAACTAAATTAATTTATACACTTGTATTAATTCACCGGTCTGTAAACATGTGGTTGATAAGATACTGCTTAGGACAGTATTTTTAAAAAATGTTGTTGTTGACATTTGCCTTATTTCTCTATCCCCCAAAGCGGTGTGCGTTGCACTATGGTTTTTATTTTGCACCTGTTAGCCCAGTGCATCCGACTTTTGCATGCATTTTATTTTAGTGTCTGCTTTCACTTGCATTTTCTAAGGATTTGCTTCCTCAGGGTAACGGCCGGTGCTGTGATGGGTATCGAACCCAGCACCTTTGGGTTGTAAGCCGTGTCAATTAACCACTAGCCCACACCATAATCACTTAGGACAGTAAAATTCTTCTTCATTCTATATCTGTTGAAATGTGGATACAAAGAAACCGCAGAACAAAGATTGGTGTCAGTCTATGAATATGTGCAAAGAAAGTTTATAGGTATGTCATTATATCTCGGTGCTGATCTGTTAACATGGGGACAGATAACATATCTCAGTGCTGGTCAGTTAACATGGGGACAGATGACATATCTTTGATCTGATCTGTTAACATGGGGACAGATGACATTATATCTAAGTGCTGGTCTGTTAACATGGGGACGTATGACATATCTTGGTGCTGGTCTGTTAAAATGGGGACAGATGACGTTATATCTCGATGCTGGTCTGTTAACATGGGGACATATGACATTATGTCTCAGTGCTGGTCTGTTAACATGGTGACAGATCACATTATATCTTGGTGCTGGTCTGTTAACATGGCGACAGTTGAAATTATATCTCGGTGCTGGTCTGTTAACATGCTGACAGATAACATTTTTCAGTGCTGGTCTGTTAGCATGGGGACAGATGACATTATATCTAAGTGCTGGTCTGTTAACATGGGGACGTATGACATATCTTGGTGCTGGTCTGTTAACATGCTGACAGATAACATTTCTCAGTGCTGGTCTGTTAACATGGGGACAGATGACATTATATCTAAGTGTTGGTCTGTTAACATGGGGACAGATGACATTATATCTAAGTGTTGGTCTGTTAACATGGGGACAGATGACATTATATCTAAGTGTTGGTCTGTTAACATGGGGACAGATGACATTATATCTAAGTGTTGGTCTGTTAACATGGGGACATATGACATTATATCTTGGTGATGGTCTGTTAACATGGGGACAGATAACATATCTCAGTGCTGGTCAGTTAACATGGAGACATATGACATATCTTTGTGCTGATCTGTTAACATGGGGACAGATGACATTATATCTAAGCGCTGGTCTGTTAACATGGGGACGTATGACATATCTTGGTGCTGGTCTGTTAAAATGGGGACAGATGACGTTATATCTCGATGCTGGTCTGTTAACATGGGGACAGATGACATTATGTCTCAGTGCTGGTCTGTTAACATGGTGACAGATCACATTATATCTTGGTGCTGGTCTGTTAACATGGCGACAGTTGAAATTATATCTCGGTGCTGGTCTGTTAACATGCTGACAGATAACATTTTTCAGTGCTGGTCTGTTAGCATGGGGACAGATGACATTATATCTAAGTGTTGGTCTGTTAACATGGGGACAGATGACATTATATCTAAGTGTTGGTCTGTTAACATGGGGACATATAACATTATATCTTGGTGATGGTCTGTTAACATGGGGACATATGACATATCTCGGTGCTGGTCTGTTAAAATGGGGACAGATGACGTTATATATCGATGCTGGTCTGTTAACATGGGGACAGATGACATTATGTCTTGGTGCTGGTCTGTTAACATGGTGACAGATCACATTATATCTTGGTGCTGGTCTGTTAACATGGCGACAGTTGAAATTATATCTCGGTGCTGGTCTGTTAACATGCTGACAGATAACATTTCTCAGTGCTGGTCTGTTAGGATGGGGACAGATGACATTATATCTTGGAGCTGGTCTGTTAACATGGGGACAGATGACATTATATCTAAGTGTTGGTCTGTTAACATGGGGACAGATGACATTATATCTAAGTGTTGGTCTGTTAACATGGGGACAGATGACATTATATCTAAGTGTTGGTCTGTTAACATGGGGACAGATGACATTATATCTAAGTGTTGGTCTGTTAACATGGGGACATATGACATTATATCTTGGTGATGGTCTGTTAACATGGGGACAGATAACATATCTCAGTGCTGGTCAGTTAACATGGAGACATATGACATATCTTTGTGCTGATCTGTTAACATGGGGACAGATGACATTATATCTAAGCGCTGGTCTGTTAACATGGGGACGTATGACATATCTTGGTGCTGGTCTGTTAAAATGGGGACAGATGACGTTATATCTCGATGCTGGTCTGTTAACATGGGGACAGATGACATTATGTCTCAGTGCTGGTCTGTTAACATGGTGACAGATCACATTATATCTTGGTGCTGGTCTGTTAACATGGCGACAGTTGAAATTATATCTCGGTGCTGGTCTGTTAACATGCTGACAGATAACATTTTTCAGTGCTGGTCTGTTAGCATGGGGACAGATGACATTATATCTAAGTGTTGGTCTGTTAACATGGGGACAGATGACATTATATCTAAGTGTTGGTCTGTTAACATGGGGACATATAACATTATATCTTGGTGATGGTCTGTTAACATGGGGACATATGACATATCTCGGTGCTGGTCTGT
The DNA here is from genome assembly GCA_036924085.1 of Ariolimax columbianus. Classification (NCBI taxonomy): domain Eukaryota; kingdom Metazoa; phylum Mollusca; class Gastropoda; order Stylommatophora; family Arionidae; genus Ariolimax; species Ariolimax columbianus. The sequence continues at coordinate 80,490 of JAVGWX010000138.1, forward strand.
TAAAATGGGGACAGATGACGTTATATCTCGATGCTGGTCTGTTAACATGGGGACAGATGACATTATGTCTTGGTGCTGGTCTGTTAACATGGTGACAGATCACATTATATCTTGGTGCTGGTCTGTTAACATGGCGACAGTTGAAATTATATCTCGGTGCTGGTCTGTTAACATGCTGACAGATAACATTTCTCAGTGCTGGTCTGTTAGCATGGGGACAGATGACATTATATCTTGGAGCTGGTCTGTTAACATGGGGACAGATGACATTATATCTAAGTGTTGGTCTGTTAACATGGGGACAGATGACATTATATCTAAGTGTTGGTCTGTTAACATGGGGACATATGACATTATATCTTGGTGATGGTCTGTTAAAATGGGGACAGATGACGTTATATCTCGATGCTGGTCTGTTAACATGGGGACAGATGACATTATGTCTCAGTGCTGGTCTGTTAACATGGTGACAGATCACATTATATCTTGGTGCTGGTCTGTTAACATGGCGACAGTTGAAATTATATCTCGGTGCTGGTCTGTTAACATGCTGACAGATAACATTTTTCAGTGCTGGTCTGTTAGCATGGGGACAGATGACATTATATCTAAGTGTTGGTCTGTTAACATGGGGACAGATGACATTATATCTAAGTGTTGGTCTGTTAACATGGGGACATATAACATTATATCTTGGTGATGGTCTGTTAACATGGGGACATATGACATATCTCGGTGCTGGTCTGTTAAAATGGGGACAGATGACGTTATATATCGATGCTGGTCTGTTAACATGGGGACAGATGACATTATGTCTTGGTGCTGGTCTGTTAACATGGTGACAGATCACATTATATCTTGGTGCTGGTCTGTTAACATGGCGACAGTTGAAATTATATCTCGGTGCTGGTCTGTTAACATGCTGACAGATAACATTTCTCAGTGCTGGTCTGTTAGCATGGGGACAGATGACATTATATCTTGGAGCTGGTCTGTTAACATGGGGACAGATGACATTATATCTAAGTGTTGGTCTGTTAACATGGGGACAGATGACATTATATCTAAGTGTTGGTCTGTTAACATGGGGACAGATGACATTATATCTAAGTGTTGGTCTGTTAACATGGGGACAGATGACATTATATCTAAGTGTTGGTCTGTTAACATGGGGACATATGACATTATATCTTGGTGATGGTCTGTTAACATGGGGACAGATAACATATCTCAGTGCTGGTCAGTTAACATGGAGACATATGACATATCTTTGTGCTGATCTGTTAACATGGGGACAGATGACATTATATCTAAGCGCTGGTCTGTTAACATGGGGACGTATGACATATCTTGGTGCTGGTCTGTTAAAATGGGGACAGATGACGTTATATCTCGATGCTGGTCTGTTAACATGGGGACAGATGACATTATGTCTCAGTGCTGGTCTGTTAACATGGTGACAGATCACATTATATCTTGGTGCTGGTCTGTTAACATGGCGACAGTTGAAATTATATCTCGGTGCTGGTCTGTTAACATGCTGACAGATAACATTTTTCAGTGCTGGTCTGTTAGCATGGGGACAGATGACATTATATCTAAGTGTTGGTCTGTTAACATGGGGACAGATGACATTATATCTAAGTGTTGGTCTGTTAACATGGGGACATATGACATATCTCGGTGCTGGTCTGTTAAAATGGGGACAGATGACGTTATATCTCGATGCTGGTCTGTTAACATGGGGACAGATGACATTATGTCTTGGTGCTGGTCTGTTAACATGGTGACAGATCACATTATATCTTGGTGCTGGTCTGTTAACATGGCGACAGTTGAAATTATATCTCGGTGCTGGTCTGTTAACATGCTGACAGATAACATTTCTCAGTGCTGGTCTGTTAGCATGGGGACAGATGACATTATATCTTGGAGCTGGTCTGTTAACATGGGGACAGATGACATTATATCTAAGTGTTGGTCTGTTAACATGGGGACAGATGACATTATATCTAAGTGTTGGTCTGTTAACATGGGGACATATGACATTATATCTTGGTGATGGTCTGTTAAAATGGGGACAGATGACGTTATATCTCGATGCAGGTCTGTTAACATGGAGACAGATGACATTATATCTAAGTGCTGGTCTGTTACCATTGGGACAGATGACGTTATATCTCGGTGCTGTTCTGTTAACTTGGGGACATATGACATTATATCTTGGTGCTGGTCTGTCATTGGGATAGACGACATAATATATTGGTGCTGGTCTGTTAATTTGGTGACAGATGACATTATATCTCGGTGCTAGTCTGTTAACATGGGGACAGATGACATTATATCTCAGTGCTAGTCTGTTAACATGGGGACAGATGACATTATATTGAAGTGCTGGAAAAAAAAATGTCGGTGGAGAAGGCAAAGGAGGAGAAGAAAAAGGTGGAGGAGGAGGTGGAGAGTTATAGAAACAGACGAAGATGAGGATGAAGTGTGGTAGGAGGTGAAAGAGAAGAAGAAAGAAGAATAAGAAGAAAGAAAAAGAAGAAGTAGAAAATAAGAAGTAGAAAAAGAAGAAGAAGTAGAAAAAGAAGAAGAAGTAGAAAAAGAAGAAGACGTAGAAGTAGAAGAAGAAGAAGTCGCTCACATACGAAATGACCCGAACAAACGATCTCAAACGTAACAAAGAAATAACTTTATTAGCTTTCATCAGAACACAATTAATGCTTACCAAATATTGAAAATCAAACATGGAAATAAATGCTATCAATCCATATTCTGCGTCAAAGTTTCAGAACATGTTCTAAATGACCACCTTTGAACGGGTTGTTTAAAAGGGTTTACTGTACGTCTCCCTCCAAACATGGTGGTCTGTCTAAGACGTCTGTGATTACGGTACAGTTTGTTCTACAGATGGATGGATGAGTGCCGTGCTCTCATTCTGCCCCACTCAAAAATACCCCAGTCTTCAGAACATGTTCTCCGTCATACCATCATCATACAAGTCAGTAAATTGGTCACAATTGGCAATTAAAAGAACGTAAATTAGATACGAATTTGAAAAACATTTATTGTGCACTAACATTGTACCATACATCTTAACATAATTCCCACCAATATTAATGCATTTATTCCAGTGCTTAATCAGTGCAAGAAAAAAATGTCTCATTTGCGTTCGCCAGTCAATAGCCTGGGTACTATGAAAGCTGTTTCAAGACACGAGAAGAGGTTAAACAGTTTTCATATGCGATGTCTTGGAAGTAAATTGAGCATAAAATGGCAGGGCAAGGTGACCAACTCGGAAATACTGAAACGTGCCATGATACCTTCCCTTTTCTCGACTCTGAGCAACAAGAGACTGAGATGATTGGGTCACGTGAAACGAATGTCAAATACCCGCATTCCGAAGCAGTTATTCCTGGGTGAACTCATATCAGGTACCAGATCCCAATGATGGCCTACATTAAGATACAAGAACATTTGCAAAAGATCCATGAACGATTTTACGATCAATCCAAATACCTGGGACGAGATTGTAGAGGATAGAGCTACACGGAGAGCAACCTTGAGAGCAGGCATCGAGTCATCAGAGCTAGTTCTGGCGACAAAGATGGAAGACAAGCGACGCAAAAAAAAAAAAGGAGTCTTCATCACACCAATCGAACCTTTTCTGTTTACACTGCTGTCATCCCTGTCAATCGATAATCGGTAAAATCAGCCACGAAAGTCGATGTCCCTCTAGGACAGAAGCTGCTACCGCCATCTCTACAACAGACCAGCTTACTGACCGTTTGTCAAGGCGCAAACGGCCATAGTCTGGGTACCCACGATGAGCTCACTTTCCAGAAATTCAATCGATCATGCATTATGCTGTAGACTAAACCACGCGAACACAGTATTTCTGTTACCGCACTGTCTATCGTTACTATTCTTTCCCCTCGAATTATCTCCCCTACCCACAAATGCTTCTGTTGTAATCTTAACAGGATGCACAGGTAGGGCTTCAATCGGCATTTTTAAAGCGTCCTTCAGAAAACTTACCGATAATTATGGCACCGCTTTACCTGAAACACACTTCTCACCGTAGCAGAAGCATTTCCTTATGAATATCATTTGAAGTGCATTTTCCCTCGCCTTTCACACCCGCTTAAATAAACCCCACCACCCAACAGCTGTTTTTTATGTACTCTCTGTGAGTAAGAACGCCATATGTAATCTCGGCTACGCACGTGCATGCGACACCTAGCGTCTGCTAAATAAGTAATCACAAAGCCGGATGTTGCTGCCACATAGCGTCTGCTACTTACAGTAATTACAAAGCTAGATGTTGCTGCTACCTTTAGAAACTATCAGCTACGTCTTTCAGCTATTCCATATCGATGTGTGATCTTATTTACCGAATTACTTCGTATATATCGTATAATCAAAAACATAGAATCAAAAACTAGAGAAAACAATATAAGATTTACATTGTATTATACAGTAAGCAGCAGAAAGTTATAAAAAACCTACTACACAGCCCAAGCCTTCGGTTACCTAGCAACACTAATGCATGTTCGGCTTGGCTTCGTTCGTTCGTTCTTAATCTCCCGCTACCAAACCCTGACACGGGCCTAAGTAGCAGAATGAAGTCCAAAGAACAGAACGCGCTGTGTCGTAGTTTACAGCTTGGCTGCGATATATGCACCTTTCGGTGCAACACATCCGATTTCAGCAATCATTTTTTGAGTAACGGGTTAGCATTCCCTCTTTGATCCTTTCTCTTTAGCCATACTGCCCTGCTGCGGCCTGTTATCCAGGATCACCGCGTGGAGGTGAAGAAGAGTCTAGGCAGCTCTGGTTTTCTGGCCCTGACATTAGTAGTCACCTACGAGTCACTGACCCTGACACAAGTAGTCAGCTACGAGTCACTGACCCTGACACTAGTAGTCAGCTACGAGTCACTGACCCTGACACTAGTAGTCAGCTACGAGTCACTGACCCTGACACTAGTAGTCAGCTACGAGTTACTGACCCTGACGCTAGCAGTCAGCTACGAGTCACTGACCCTGACGCTAGCAGTCAGCTACGAGTCACTGACCCTGACGCTAGCAGTCAGCTACGAGTCACTGACAAATATTACAAGTACAGTGCAAGGTCCCACATTTTGTTTACATGGTTCACTGTGTTTCCTAAGACGAAGTACTAGGTGTTTTGCACCTTACATTCTCGTGAATCCACATTCAGTACGAACTTTAAATGGACTCACATCCCATAGGTTTCCTTCACTGCAGGTTCAGGAATCTGAACACATACATGGTCTCTGCTTGTGAGCCAGTGCAGTCACATCGCGATTTTGAGCACTTTGAGAAAGCTACATACATGCACTTCAAATTCATATCTTTTCTATCTTTGTCGCTACACGTTTCACACCTACCAATAAGATTACCTCCTCCAGTGAATCCCGGGGCCCCTTACTGGAAATGACAGGATATCAGGTCAGGTTAGGTCATCCCGTAACCCGTGAGGCTGTTGGGGTACACATGAAGACAACCTCACAACTCCACGCCACCCTTCTCTGTCGGCGGATGCTGCCTGTACCTGTTCTGGTCCAATCTTTTATGTTGTCCTCCCACCTGATTTTGGGCCGACCTCTTCGTCGTTTGCCTTGCACCTTTCCGTGGACGATCGTATTTGCAAGACCATTTTATTTCGATATGTAACCGTACCAAGCGAGTTTCCGTTTTAAATATCTCGGTTCGATTGTCAGTGATGAAGGATCAAAATGTGAGGTGTTGGCCAGAATAGCACAGACAATAACGGCGCTTGCACGGCTTAACACAATCTGGCAAGATAAACGGTTAGCACTATGCACGAAAATCAGATTAATACGTACACTGGTCCTGTCAATATTCCTCTATGCTAATGAGACATGGACAGTTACAGCTGACCTTCAGCGAAGGATACAGGCCTTGGAGATGAGATGTTTCCGAAGACTTTTAAACGTCACGTACAAAGATCGAGTTACAAATGAGGAAATACGAGATAGAATTACAACAGCAATAAGGCCTTTTGAAGACCTCTTGGCAACTGAAAGGATATAACCGCTGCCAAAAATTGCCACTGTAAGTCCAGGACAAAATATGTAAAGGTGGGCGATGTATTTATTTCTCCTGATTGGTGAAGAAATTAGGATAAATTATTTAATGCCTTGTATATTGTAAGATGCGACAAAAGGCTGTGCATGGATGTGGCAAAATAACTATATAAAAATTATTTCCACCGTACTGCAAATGAAAAGAATCATGTTTTCTAAAAGCTCGTTATGTTAAGTAAAATACAAGGCTGAACATGTGATTCAAGAAATGACGGGACGTGATTTTGATTTGATTCCATGAACTCCATGCATGCCTTAAAAGGGACGACTAAAGTGAGTTGTGCATCATATTAGCAGCTTCATCATGCTAGACAATAGTTACAGAATCGACTACTGCAAGAGCATGCAACGTTCTTTGTCGCAGGTTTCTTGATCGAAGTCGACTGTGCTGGTACCACTGTGCTTCGGCTGGCGTGATAAAAGACAAGAAAGAGGACTAGCTATAGTTAGTGCCTCCTGCTTCAAGTCAAGCCATGCAATCTGTATATCCAACCAGTGCCTTTCGCATTGATCGTCCACGACAACGGGTGATGAGCCCTGGGCATCGTGTAGGATAAGTGGTAGTAGATGCGAAATGTCTCAACAAAGTGTTGCGCGGGAGAATCCGGTGACGACACAATTAGTGGTCCTGTTTTTCGTATGGTGTAAACACTGCACAACCTGCAACAAAGAAAATATTTTTTATAAGATTTTGTGTTTACTGTAGTGCACCGACCATATGGTGGGTTGCAGGTAAGATTTGGTGTTTTCTGTAGTGCACCGACCATACAGTGGGTTAGAGGTAAGATTTAGTGTTTACTGTAGTAAACCGACCATACAGTGGGTTAGAAGTAAGATTTAGTGTTTACTGTAGTAAACCGACCATACAGTGGGTTAGAAGTAAGATTTAGTGTTTACTGTAGTAAACCGACCATACAGTGGGTTAGAGGTAAGATTTAGTGTTTACTGTAGTAAACCGACCATACAGTGGGTTAGAAGTAAGATTTAGTGTTTACTGTAGTACACCGACCATACAGGGGGCTAGAAGTAAGATTTAGTGTTTACTGTAGTACATCGACCATACAGTAGGTTAGAAGTAAGATTTAGTGTTTATTGTGGTACACCGACCATACAGTGGGTTAGAAGTAAGATTTAGTGTTTACTGTAGTAAACCGACCATACAGTGGGTTAGAAGTAAGATTTAGTGTTTACTGTAGTAAACCGACCATACAGGGGGTTAGAAGTAAGATTTAGTGTTTACTGTAGTACACCGACCATATAGTGGGTTAGAAGTAAGATTGAGTTTTTACTGTAGTACACCGTATGTTGTTAGTCCATCGTAATCGATGAGGACCACTTTGTCAGCATTCACTGTAAACTGTTCACATGAGGTCAAACATGGCTAAATAAGCCAATCTGAGCATTGAATTGTCTGTTGCACTTTATACAGGGAAATAAGACACCTCCTTCCACCGGGGTTGAAGAAGGGTTGGTGTGAGTTGACTTGCAGAGCGAGCGTCTCTGGATGGCCTCATCTATTCTTGATGACTCTTGTCTCAACACCCTCAGCAATAGTGCTGCGCCAGTCTGTGTGATTGGTGGCGATTCTTTCCTATCGATTATATGATGACATAGAGGTAAGATTTTGTGTTTACTGTAGAATATCGATCAAATGGGGATAGAGGAACGATTTTATATTTACTGTTGTACACCGATGATATGATGACATAGAATTAAGATTTTGTGTTTACTGTAGTACACCGATTATATGGTTGATTTAGAGGTAAGATTTCACTTATACAGAGAATCATAGTTGTTTTTACTTTTGAATGCATAAGCCGACACAGTGACATGTTGCTACTTAGATATTAAGCTCGCAATATCACTAGACTTAAAAAATAATAATGCGAATCAAAACTTAACATGCAATCCCCTAGTTGTGGATCCGATATGAACTGTCGTCTGGCTCATTTGGAAGTAGGCCTGTTTCTTACAATGTGTTGTTGTTTTACTTTTATTTTACCCGACCCTGACTAACATGTCCGATCAGTATGTTTTGCCTGACCAGACTTTGTTACGGTTCCAGAAGCATCGATGCTCATTCCCTTTTGCCCAATGCCATATACTGGTGTCTGGGCGTGTTAGTTGTTGTCTAGTGCCATACATAGTGATCTATTTATCTGGCCTCATAGGAAGAAGCATTCTCCTAGCATCGTTGAGCGCCGATCACTCAAAGAGATAATGACCAACTGTGGCATATGGGTGTGTACACAGCTGGCACTGTGGTGTGTGTTGTGGTTGGATTATGTTCAGGTGCTTGTAACGTGGAATGTGTTTGGTTCTCAGCCAGAAAATGGTACAATGATTCTGTCTATGTGAGTTGATTGTTGCTGTAATTTAGATTGAGGCTTCCCGTTTGTGATCTCCATTCCCGTGTTTCCCATGGTCTATCTGTTCAGACAAGTCTCTGTGATTGCTGGTATGAGCTGCTTGGCTGTTTTATGGCTGTCGCAGCATGTGGCAATTCTTGTCTTTATCCCTTCTTTGCTAGTCTGTCCACCTTGTCGTTGTCATGTGTGGTAGTGTTCATAGATCCACTGTATGATAAATGAAAATGTGGTCTGCGTTTAGAGATACTTGGATAAGATTAGGTCTACGTCTAGAGATACTTGGATAAGATTAGGTCTACGTCTAGAAATACTTGGATAAGTTTAGGTCTACGTGTTGAGATACTTGGATAAGATTAGGTCAACATCTACAGATACTTGGATAAGATTAGGTCTACGTCTAGAGATACTTGGAAAAGAGCAGGTCTACGTCTAGAGATACTTGGATAGGATTAGATCTACGTCTACAGATACTTGGATAAGATTAGGTTAACAACTAGAGATACTTGGATAAGATATAAAATGGCTTTGTGACCACCAAAGAAAAGCCGTCAAATGCGGGTAAACTGGATGCGGTTAAAGCTAGCTAACTTAACACACCCGCTCACTGATACGTTAAGTCTATTTTCTTACTTTTTGAGTAGCTAGACCGTGGCTCTGGGTCATTAGTCGGTCAGAACTCGCCGTCACATTTTTCATTGCTACAGATTTTCGTTTGTAATAGATGCTCGAATCAGCTACATCTGTACAGTCATTCTTAACCAGGCCATATACTGGGAGTGGTCGCAATTGTTGGTATCTCAAGTAAGTTTCTTTGTTTATGGGCACTATTGTGAGTTTGAATGTTCTAGCTTGATTTATGTGGACTATTGTGAAAGTTTGAAGGCTCTAGCTTGATTTCTGTGGCTTACTGTGAAAGTTTGAAGGTTCTAACTTGATTTATGTGGACTACTGTGAACGTTTGAAGGTTCTAACTTGATTTATATGGACTACTGTGAACGTTTGAAGGTTCTAACTTGATTTATGTGGACTACTATGAACGTTTGAAGGATCTAACTTGATTTCTGTGGACTACTGTGAAAGTTTGAATGTCCTATATAGCTTGATTTCTATGAACTGCGGCGAAGGTTTGAATGTTCTAGCTTGGTTTATGTGTACACCAGTGAGAATTTTGAGGTTCTAGCTTGATTACTGTGTGCAACTGTGAGAGTTTGAATGTTCCAATTTAACTTCTGTGGATTACTGTGAAAGTTTAAAGGTTCTAGCTTAATTTGTTTGCGTGCTATTGCTGTTTTAGTAGATCAGTAGTACTAATAAGATAAAATATACGACAATTTGTCTCACTTGTGTTCTAAAAGTTATAATTCTGCCAACACAAACAGCAATAAACAAATTAAATCATATAATTAATCTACCACACACATATCTCTGCCAAAGCAATCAAGTCTGGGCCACACAGTTATTACACTGAGATCTGTCAATACATCAAGTTTCGGCCTTACCGTTGCTACACACATAGCTGTCTCTCAAAATAATCATCTCTCGACCTACTGTTACTACACTGTTATAAAAGACCTGTTTTCTGTAAAAGTGAATTTGTTAACGCGAATTTTGATATATTTATAGTAAATTAGTTTTGTGTGAAAGTGGATTTATCTTTTTAGGTTCTTGGATGTCATCATGCAAACGAGCCATATTAGCTTCCTGCAGAAGTAGATATATAATAATACTGTCATATCCTCCAAAGACATGAATGTGCTCTTCAAACTCATCATTTAATAATGAAGTAGATTCTTTCCATTTGTTTGACAGGAAGACGAAATATTTATTGAATCGCCACTGAAATATGACAACATCGAATACACATTGCACATGGGGATCTGAGACTCTCGCCCGGTCAGGTAAAACATACCAATCAGACAATGTTAGTTAAGGTCAGGTAAAACATACCCATCAGACAATGTTAGTTAAGGTCAGGTAAAACATACCCATCATACAATGTTAGTTAAGGTCAGGTAAAACATACCCATCAGACAATGTTAGCCGGGGTCAGGTAAATCATACTGATCAGACAATGTTAATTAGGGTCAGGTAAACACACTGACGAAGGACCTCTCCCTCCCCCCCCCCCCCCCACAGCCCCAAAACAAAAATAGTGGTACAGTGGGTTCCATCCCACTGTAACATCCACGGCAACGAGGAGGCAGACAGACTGGTAAAAGAAGGTGCAAGACTACCACAACCAGATTCTAGTGTGACTTACGAAGAGTCCAAAAGGCTTATTAGGGCCAGATACATGGACATGTGGGAAACAGAGCATGCTGGCTACACAAAAAATGATGCCTACTACCAATTGAACAGAAGAGAGCAGGTAGTGGTCGCTAGACTCCGCACAGGTCACAACAGACTAAGGTACCATCTATTCAATAAACTGAAGATAGGTGCTACTGATGAATGCACTTGTGGTACAGGGAAAATGACTCCTGAACATTTGCTGCAAAATCGCCCGACATACGAGGACCAGAGAAAGCACATGTGCCTATCACCAGTGCCAACACTAGACAAGCTCTATGGCAGTGTCGACAGCCTCAGGAAGGATGGCCGCTACTTTCTTAGAACAAATTCAAGTTGACGTCTGACAGCGTACGATGAAGAAGAAGGAGGATGTTGTTGTTCAATGCCCACAGTGAGTAAGTTTACTCTTTTGTGCGCCCTGAAAAGAGTGTTAAGTGGCAGGTTGTGGTAGCTTTCATCCCATCCCTGTCATGCCGTTGAAGGTGGCCTTCCTGGCGGTTTTTCATCTGCATTGCGCTCACTATTACGGAGATCACACCTCGTCAGCCAGACTGCCTGAAAACGGCCTGTTTCCAGAAAACGCTACATGGAAGAGAGACTGTGGTCTTGGTCAGTGTATTGTGCCTGACCCTGACACGACATCCTGGTCAGTATGTTGTGCCTGGCTAGACTAGCGTCTCAGTTCCCCGTATGCAGCACATGAGCTGCAGCGGTCAGCGACCCATAGCTGACTGCTAGCGCCAGGGCCAGTGAACCAGAGCTGTCAAGACCCGTCAACACCTCCACGCGATGATCCTGGATAACAGGCTGGAACAGAGCAGACTGGCTAAGGAGAAGGGATGGAAGAGGGAATGCTAACCCGGTACTCAAAAAATGGTTGCTTAAGGTGGATGTGTTGGACTGAAAGGTGCAAATATCGCAGTCAAGCTGTAAACTACGAAACAACGCATTCCTTTCTCTGGACTACATTCTGCTGCATAATCCCTTTGGGGGTTTAGTAGCGGGAGATTGAGAACGAACGAAGCCAAGCCAAGCCAAGTTCCCCGTTTGGCAGGATAACTTCTAAATGTCTATCCTTGTAGCATCACTGATTTTTTATTAAGCCTAAATAAGCAAAATCCACAGAACAGCTTTGAATTTTGGTAAAAAAATAGTTCATCCTTGCTATGGGCCATGAACATGGCTGTAACTCTTTTAGAGTGGCTCACCAGTCCTGCAATTTAGGTTAACGATTTTTTAACAACGCACTAATTCACCGCTATTTCTACACAAAAATGCGTACCAAACCAAAATATATTGTATTACTTAAACAGTATTAACCTTTTTCTTAATAAGAAAAAATGTATTGCTATTAGAGGCATGGCGTTCGTGTCCTAAACATGCTTGGTAGTTTTAGCACTGAAGTACCATTTATCGATGGCTTTAGTAGGTTTAGATAGTATTTCACTATCCACATTACCTAAAAAGTATTTCACTATCCAAATGACCTATTTAGTATTTCACTATCCACATTACCTAGATAGTATTTCACTATCCACATTACCTAGATAGTATTTCACTACCCACATGACCTATATAGTATTTCACTATCCACATTACCTAGATAGTATTTCACTACCCACATGACCTATATAGTATTTCACTACCCACATGACCTATATAGTATTTCACTATCCACATGACCTATATAGTATTTCACTATCCACATGACCTAGATAGTATTTCACTATACACATGACCTAGATAGTATTTCACCATCCACATGACCTATATTGTATTTCACTATCCACATGACCTAGATAGATTTCACTATCCCCATGACCTAGATAGCATTTCACTAGCGACATGACCTAGATAGTATTTCACTATCCACATGACGTAGATAGCATTTCACTATCCACATGCCCTAGATAATATTTCACTATCCACATGTCCTAGATAGTATTTCACTATCAACATGTCCTAGATAGTATTTCGCTATCTAAATGTCCTAGATAGTATTTCACTCTCCACATGACCTAGACAATATTTCGCTATCTACATGTCCTAAGATGTAGACCAAAACTGAACTGTACTTTCCTACCTATTATCTTATTATCCACATGTCCTAGATAGTATTTCACTCTCCACATGTCCTAGATAGTATTTCAATATCCACATGACCTAGATAGTATTTCACTATCCACATGACCTAGATAGCATTTCACTATCCACATGACCTAGATAGTATTTCACTATCCACATGGCCTAGATAGTAGTTCACTATCAACATGACCTAGATAGTATTTCACTATCCACATTACCTAAAAAGTATTTCACTATCCAAATCACCTATATAATATTTCACTATCCACATGACCTAGATAGTATTTCACTGTCCACATGACCTATATAGTATTTCACTATCCACATGACCTAGATAGTATTTCACTATCCACATGACCTATATAGTATTTCACTATCCACATTACCTAGATAGTATTTCACTATCCACATGACCTAGATAGTATTTCACCATCCACATGACCTATATTGTATTTCACTATCCACATGACCTAGATAGTATTTCACTATCCACATGACCTAGATAGCATTTCACTATCGACATGACCTATATAGTATTTCACTATCCACATGACCTAGATAGCATTTCACTATCCACATGACCTAGATACTATTTCACTATCCACATGTCCTAGATAGTATTTCACTATCAACATGTCCTAGATAGTATTTCGCTATCTACATGTCCTAGATAGTATTTCACTCTCCACATGACCTAGATAGTATTTCGCTATCTACATGTCCTAAGATGTAGACCAAAACTGAACTTTACTTTCCTACCTATTATCTTATTATCAACATGTTAACAGACGAGACCTGAGCATTAAAATTCTGTGTATGGCTTTTTGAAGAGCTCTTGGCAACTGTCAAAAGAAGAAAACTCGTTTGGGCACGGTCACATATCGAGATCAAATGGTCTTGCAAATACAATGCTGCACGGAAAGGTGCAAGGTAGACGACGAAGAAGTCGTCCCAAAAAGAGGTGGAAGGACAATATAAAAGAATGGACCAATCTCCGACCAGAAGAGGCACAGGTAGCAGCCGCTGACAATGAAGTGTGGCGTAAGGTTGCAAGGAAGTCTTCATGTGTGCCCCATCGACCTCACCATTTATAGTATGACCTGACCTAATAGTACTTTATTATTCACATGTTAGTAGACCTACCATGAGAAATATTGTTCAACATTTTCAATCTTTCGATTCATATTTTAACAGATCAACATCGATCTTTACTGTCCTACATAGTGTCTTCGTTCAGTTCAGTTCATCCTGTGATCTCTTGAGATTGTTGGGGCACTCCTGCTGACACCTCCACAATCCTGCGCCATCCCTCTCTGTCTGTGGCTGCTTTTTTTGCCTCCCTCAGTCATAGGCTAGTCTATTCATAGATGTTATCTTCCAATAATTTTCTCGGACATTCTCGTTTTCGCTTGCTCTAAACTGTGCCCTGTAGTATAGTATCTGCAAGTCCCTTTGACCTTAATACATGGTCATAATATCTTACTATCCAAATTTCTAACAGATGAATGTTGAATTTTAATGTCCTACATAATATCTTACTTTCCAAATTTTTTACAGACCAATGTTGAATTTTAATGTCCTACATCTTCCACTGATGGCTTGCAATGCTGGTAGATCTGGCTACAGAACAAGGGGGAGGCCGCGAGGTAGGTGGATAGATGACAGAGTGATTGTGCAATGACAAGGGCTCACATTGACCCACGCAACACTCTTGGCGCAGGATAGACGACTAAAGCTCCACACGGCGCTAAGTGGCACAAGTGGAAAGAAAACTAACTAACTAATATAATATCTTACTATCCAAATTTCTAACAGACCAATGTTGAATTTGAATGTCTTACTATCCAAATTTCTAACAGACCAATGTTGAATTTGAATGTCCTATATAATATCTTACTTTCCACATTAAAACAGAGTGACACCGTTTGTTAGTGAACTCATGTTATCTTGATGCCTACATGTTAACAAACTGACAACAATCTTTAATATCCTAAGTAATATACTATACAAATGTTTATAAGACCTACACAGAGACTTACTGTTAAAAATTGAATCTTACATTTTGCATATAAAAAGTCTGACAATAACCTTTAACATCCTACATAGAATCTTACTTTCCACCAGGCAACATATTAACATCAGATTAACAGACCTTACCAAGCTTTTATGTCCTACATAGCATTTTACTGTATCCATGTTAACAGACTGACACCTATTTTTATTGTTCTACATAGCATTTTACTGTATCCATGTTAACAGACTGACACCTATTTTTATTGTCCTACATAGCATTTTACTGTATCCATGTTAACAGACTGACACCTATTTTTATTGTCCTTCATAGCATTTTACTGTATCCATGTTAACAGACTGACACCTATTTTTATTGTTCTACATAGCATTTTACTGTATCCATGTTAACAGACTGACACCTATTTGTATTGTCCTACATAGCATTTTACTGTATCCATGTTAGCAGACTGACATCTATCTTTATTGTTCTACATAGCATTTTACTGTATCCATGTTAGCAGACTGACATCTATCTTTATTGTCCTACATAGCATCATCATAGTATCTGAATGTCAACAGATTTGATCCAACACTGGGATTTAATATCTAACATAGTATTTACTATCACCATGTTAACAGACTAACTCTGAGATTTAAGATCCTACATAGTATCTACTATCCAAGTGTTGAGAGCAGCAAAGATGGCACTATAATTGGCTACGGTTCTACATTGCTCTTCTGTTTTAGTTCATTGTAGATGCCGCCAGACCATGGATTTGTCAGGAATTCACACTGGTTGACGACTTAGGCTTGTGTTCTAGGAAATGTGTTGTTGTTTTCAATTTGGACTGGTTAGTTTGATCGCTTTGTATTTTCTTCCTGGAAGTGGACATCGGCTATATGAATAGTACTGAGCTTAATGACTTAAGAGCAAACTGTGCCAGCAGTCTGCACCAAAAAGGGTAGTGGTACAGTGGGTCCCATCTCACTGCAACATCCAAGGCAACGAGGAGGCAGACAGACTGGCAAAAGAAGGTGCAAGACTACCACAAACAGATACCAGTATGACGTACGAAGAATCAAAACGGCTTATCAAAGCCAGATACATGACCAAATGGGAAACCGAACATACTGGTTACACCAAAAATGATGCCTATTACCAGTTGAACCGAAGAGAGCAGGTCGTTGTCTTCAGACTTCGCACTGGCCACAACAGACTGAGGTACCACCTATTCAACAAATTGAAGATAGGGTGTACCGACGAATGCCCGTGCGGTACTGGTAAAATGACCGCTGAACATCTGCTGCAGAACTGCCCGACATACGAGGATCAGAGAGAGCAGATGTGGCCATTACCAGTGGAACTGCAAGACAAGCTCTATGGCAGTGGCGACAGCCTCAGGATGACCGCCGCTTTTTTCGAAAAAATAATGGTTACTGTCTGACTGCGTACGAAGAAGAAGAAGAAGATATCCAACATAGTATTCCAATGAGTTCAAGTATGTGGGCAGGATTTTTTCCACAGACGGCAAGATCAACAAGGAAATTGAGACTAGGTGTCAGAAAGAATCTGCTGTAACTTATCGGATGTCACCACAGCTTAGCCACACGAGCATTAATTTGGCAAAAAAGGAACAACTGACAAACAGTATATTTATGCAGACTCTGTGCTACCAGTGTAAAACATGGTCTCCGTCTAGGGCATGGGGAAGCAGAATTTCCACTTGTGAATGGAAGGTCATCAGTGTTATCAAGAAAGTCGAAATGCGGATGAACGACATTCGTAGTATGGTCGGCACTACGTCTTGTGCCGTTCACACTTCTAGGCAGAAAATAAGTTGGTTTGGTCATCTCATGAGAATGCACCCTCATCAGATTCCACTGATGGCTTACAGTGCTGGCAGATCTGGCTATAGTACAAGGGGGCGGCTGTGAGGTAGGTGGATAGATGATAGAGTGATTGTGCAGCGACACGGGCTCACATTGGCCGACACAACGCACTTGGGGCAGGATAGACGAATTAAGTATCCCATAACGTTTAACGACACAAGTGGAAAAAAACAGACTAAACTAACTAACTAGCATAGTACTCTTCTTTCCATATGTAAAGAGACTGATACCGAGCTTTAACGTCCTACAAAGTGTCTAACTGTCCCCTATTTTAACAGTCAAGCACCGGGATAAAATGTCATCCGTTCCCATGTTAACAGACCAGCACCGAGATATAATGTCATCAGTCCTCCTGTTAACAGACCAGCACCAAGATAGAATGTCATCTGTCCTCATGTTAACAGATCAGCACCAAGATATAACGTCATCTGTCCCCATATTAACAGACCAGCACCAAGATATAATGTCATCTGTCCCCATGTTAACAGACCAGCACCAAGATATGTTATTTGTCACCATGATAACAGACCAGCAACCAGATATAATGTCATCTGTCTCCATGTTAACAGACCAGCAACCAGATATAATGTCATCTGTCCCCATGTTAACAGACCAGCACCAAGATATAATGTCATCTGTCCCCATGTTAACAGACCAGCACAGAGATATAGTATCATCTGTCCTCATGTTAACAGACCAGCACCAAGATATGTCATCTGTCACCATGATAACAGACCAGCAACCAGATATAATGTCATCTGTCCTCATGTTAACAGACCAGCACCAAGATATAACGTCATCTGTCCCCATGTTAACAGACCAGCACCAAGATATAATGTCATCTGTCCCCATGTTAACAGACCAGAAACCAGATATAATGTCACCTGTCTCCATGTTAACAGACCAGTACCAAGATATAATGTCATATGTCCCCATTTTAACAGACCTGCACCAAAGATATAATGTCATCTGTCTCCATGTTAACAGACCAGCACGATGATATAATGGTCACACCTACAAACTTTCTATGCACATATTCATAGACTGACACCAATCTTTGTTGTTCTGCGGTTTCTTTGTATCCACATTTAAACAAATCTAGACTGATGAAGAATTTTACGATCCTAAGTGGGGACGGCGAGAGCTAGTGGTTAAGTGACACGGCTCACACACCGAAGGTGTTGGGTTCGATCCCCATCACAGCACTGGCCGTTACCCTGGTGAAGCAAACCCTTAGAAAATGCAGGAGGAAGCAGACCGTAAGATAAAATGCATGCCAAAGTCGGATGCACTGGGCCAACAGGCACAAAATAAAAACCAAAGTGCAACGCACACCACCTTGGGGTATAGAGAAATAAATTGAACGCCAAAAAAAACAAACAAACAAACTGTCCTACGCAGTATCTTATCGACCACGTGTTAACAGACTGGTAACTTAATACAAGTGTATAAATTCATTTTGTTTTTTCTCTAATCACAAACCGGCCCCTATGGTCGACCCAGCCACAGAAATTGGGTACCAGAAAAATCTGGGACGTAAAGGCGGCTGGCGTGATGCTGACCACATCATCCACTATATGCTGTTGGTTACAAAATAATATGGGCCTAATACAATATTTCCTATGTGCCGCATAGCGTGACGGGATCTTTTATAATTAATTAATGAAAAGGATAAATTAGACTATACCAAGTTCTTCAAAGTACGGCTGACTACAAGAACAAGAGAGCACGGCCGACTACAAGAACAAGAGAGCACGGCCGACTACAAGAACAAGAGGGCACGGCCGACTACAAGAACAAGAGACCACAGCTACAAATTGTTTAAAGATAGGTCCATATTAGATATTAGGAAATATGTTTTTAAGTGAGAGAGAGGTGAATTCTTGGAATGCATTGTCGCAGGATGTAGTAGAAGTAGTCAGTTAATGCATTCACAAATAGAAATAAACTGGTTGTATACAGAATCTGAAGAGCCTTCTAAAATAGTACAATGAAGTTAAGTTAAGGTAAATCATAAACATTAGTGTCCCCATAGTATCTTACAGTCACCATGTTAACAGATTCACTCCGAGCTTTAAGGTACAATATAGTATCTTAGTATCATCATGACAAAAGATGTAAGCCAACACCGAACTTTAAGGTTCTATATAGTATCTTAGTATCATCATGACAAAAGATGTAAGCCAAAACCAAACTTTAAGGTTCTATATAGAATCTTAGTATTATCATTACAAAAGATGTAAGCCAACACCAAACTTTAAGGTTCTATATAGTATCTTAGTATCAGCGTGACAAAAAATGTAAGCCAACACCAAGCTTTAAGGTCCTATATAGTATCAGTATCAGCATGACAAAAGATGTAAACCAACCTCGAGCTTCAAGGTCCTATATAGTATCAGTATCAGCGGGACAAAAGATGTAAGTCAACCCCCAGCTTTAAGGTCCTATATAGTATCTTCCTATTCACATGTTAGCAGACTAAATGTGAGCTCTACTGTCCTGCATATCATGTATTTTATGTTTTATATAATAGCTTGCCTTCAACATATTAACAGACAGACACCGACAATGAATGTCCTAAACAGTTTCCTACTGTCCCCATGTTAACAGACCAACAATGAGCTTTCATGTAATGAATAGTTTTTTTCTATCAACATATTAACAGACCTACACTGATCCTTACTGAAAAAAATAGTATCTTACTTTCTTCATGTAAAGAGAAAGGCACTGTGCTTTAATGGTCTTTATATTATCTTAATATTTGCATGACAAAAGATGTACACTGACAACGAGCTTTACTGTCTCAGATAGTATCTTACTATCCACATGTTAACAGAAACCCTGTTAATTAATGTCCCACACTAAGATCTCACAGTAGACCTTTACCGAGCTTTGATGTCCTACATTTTATCTTAGAATCCACTTGCCAGCAGAAGAACACTGAGTGTTAGTCATGCGTATTATCTTTCAATCGACATGTTAACAGACTGTCAACAAGCTCTAGTGTAAAAAATAGTGTCTAACTATCCGCATGTTGACAGGACAACAGTACATTTAATGTCCTACACGCTATTTGCTGTCCCCATGTCAACAGTACGGCACCAAGCTTTACTGTCCTACATAATATCTTACTATCCACAGATTAATAGACTGACAGAAAGCTTGATTTTCCTAGATTAGATTGTACTATCCACTTATTGGCACAGCAAACTTTCACGTCCTACATAGTTTCTAAATATCCATGTTAGTAGACCAACACCAAGCTATAATGTCTTAAATAGCATCTTTCTATCTACATGTTAACATACCGACGCCAAAATTTAATGTCCTATATAGTAGATAACTATCTACATGTCAACAGATGGAACCCAAGCATTAATATACTGTAGAGTAGTATTTCATGATTCACATGTTAGTAGACCTACCCTGAGAAGTAATAATCAACATTTTATCTTAGTATCCATAGTTTAACAGATCAACATCGAACTTAGCTGTGCTAAATAATATCTTGCTATCCACATATTAACAGCTGTATGTCAACTTGAATGTCCTATATAATCTCTTACTATCCATGTTTTAATAGATTGATGCCCAGATTTAGTGTGGTATATAGTATCTTAAGATCTACATGTTAACAGATGGACACCAATCTTTAATGTCTTACATAAAATATTTTACTACCCTCATGTTAAGAAACAGTAGTTGGACATTAATGTCCTACATTTTATATTACTTTCTACATGTTAGCAGACCAGCCCTGCAAAGTAAATCTCACATTTAACTTACTATCCACATGTAAACAGACTGATACCGAGCTTAACTGTGCTACGTACTATCTTACTACTGACATAGAGACATCAAAACATCAGCAGATATCATTAAATACACCAATGGAGAGAATTCACTAACTCAAAAGAAACCAACAAATTACCTTATTTCACTTGAAAACTGGACACTCAAAAATACTAGAAAATCTATACTGACTCAAGATCTCATACACTGATGAGTGCCCATGTAGAACAGGGGAACATAATTCTGAAAATATTCAACAGGAATACTTCGTTTGCAGTAAAGTGAGATGTCAGACGTAATCAGAGAGTACGGAGCTGAGGCAATAGTTGCTGTGCAGCAACTCTGATCTGGTGAAGACTACACACATCATCATGACAACTGTTCTGTAGATATAACATGACCAAAGGATCCTGAAAGCAAAGTAGAAAGAAGACTTTAAACATGTTAGTCGACCAAAATTGAGCGTTAATGTTCTACATATGATCACTTTAACCACACGTCAACAGCACAGCACTACATTTTAAGAGTCTACATAGTATATTACTATCCACATGTTAGCAGACTGACACCAAGTTTTAATCTACGACATAGTATCTTACTATCCACAAGTTAACACATCAACACCAGTCTTTAAGTACCTGCATATTATCTTGCTGTGAACATGTTAACCTCAATAGCATTGAAGACTCTCAAAGCCTTAGGTTTGGACATTCCAACATTTAAAAATAAACCAACCTCCTACGGAGTTTGAAGTAGCTAAATTGTTCCATCAACAACAAAACCAATCAAAGTGGTTCTGCAAGCAATTCTAAAGATGCATTTTTTTAAAAACTACCAGGAACAGTATGTAAAATGTATTATAATGTTTTTTAACTTCGTCTATAATATAGAGCTTACACACACACACACACAAAGAAATATGTGAATGTGCAAATTAGTTAGTTTTCTTTCCACTTGTGCCGTTTAGCGGTGTGAGGCGCTTAAGTCATTTATCCTGCGCTAAGTGCGTTGCGCCAGTCAATGTGAGCCCTTGTCATTGCAAAATCATTGTAATGTTATCTATCCCCGTACCTCGCGGCCATCCCCTTACCCTGTAGCCAGATCTACCAGCACTGTAAGTCACAAGTGGAAGATGATGAGGGTGCATTCTCATGAGATGACCAAACCAATTTATTTTCTGCCTCGAAATGTATTGAGCACAAGACGTAGTGCCGACCATATGTGCAAATATATGTCTGATATAATAAGGCATGTATTACTACCAGGCCTTTGCCTTTTGTGTCTGTTAATAGTGCCATTATTCGGATATACCAAATGTGTGCAACATGCAATTTAATCAATACACAGGACAGCATGAATGTGTACTTCAGCAGCTGTTTGTTTACATTCTTGAATTTGCCAACTTATGCATGTTGTGAACTAAAAAATTAACAATGAAAATTCACACACTGGAATAAGATTCAGTGTGATTTTTACGTATCTCAAATGACATATTATGAATATTACATTTACATTTATTCAGCCAGCTGTGAACATGCACAATTCTATATCACTGGTGTTATTATAATGATAGTAATGGGTGCTTTGTTTTTGAAAAAGTACAGTTTAAATTTTGGATATGCACAGTGACATTAACAATCTTCGAGAAATTTATAACAAGAAAGTTTACATACCTTTGCTTACATATACTCATTATATCCAACGCTGAACCATTTATGAAGTAGCACACACGAAATATAAGCACGCTTAACCATACCCAACTCTCAGCACAGAATCTTCGATTAGCTAGATAATAGTTTCACGGCCTAGTAGTGAACTGTATTTACATGGACAATGTTTACTTCCTCACAATGGTTATGTATTCAAAAGAAAGGGATGTAATAAATGCATCACAATAATATACATCATTTAATAATTACACGCAAATAAGCAAACCATTCTAATAGTTTGTGTGTGTTTAATGCAGCATTCTAGCCAAACTCTACTCTTGGGTAATTTATAACATTTAGTAGCATTTTATGTATATTATTAGATACATTTTAAAAACAATATGCAAGACGTTGTTACCACAACAGAGCTAGTTCAAACAGGCATCAGCATATATGTTAACTGTAACATTACAATTAACAGCTACAGGAGCAGCCAGTGTTGTCTTCTGCCAGTTACTTGTCTAGTTCGCTCCATGACTTCGACGCCGGTCGCGGTTCAAGGTTCAGCTCTTGTGATAAGCACGGCTTTGCTGTCACAATCGTCGCCGACGAGCGCCCGGGGTCGCGAGCTGTTCCTCCCCATATGTCGTGCACGAGGACGACAACAAGCGTGAGAAATTTGGTCGGGTGGATAATTAACACCTATCGCCTTCAGTGTACAGATGCCAATGTATACGTCCATGTGGTTCTGGTGTAGGGCCATAGCTCACTCGTTCTAGGTTGTACCTGGATAAAGAGGGGAGACGCCCAAGCCAGAATCTCTCACGCGAATTTTTTATGATGGGATAACTCTAAATATGACTTATTTTTTACATTTTATGGATTACATCCCTTGCAAAGTTCTTCGTCGACATTCTTCTACAGGAGCAGATGCCCCCGTACAGATCCCAGCTCCGGTATGAGCCGGCAGAAGGGTTTCCTTCTTAGCAGGCTAGGCGCAAACAGCTGTGCTGCTTTGGGACAAGCGCTTACGGAGGGTGGTTAAGCGATGTGCGTGTACATCGACTAGAGCAAAGTAGCGCCGCAGCCTGTTATGCGCTATCTATGGTGCTCTAAACAAACCATCTAACCATGGCCGGTGTTACGCCATGTCACACAGCTAGTCGCTTCTTACGACATGCTTTCAGTGAGGCAGTGGCCCTATTCGTGTCCGTATCATATACAAAGACCCCGGCAGACCACTCGGTATGTTGTAATATATGCTATGTTGTAATATTAATCAAATACCCTTGTTAGTGTCAGAATAAGGTCAGTCCTAACATTATCGACTTGCAGATCTTTGAACATTCTG
This sequence comes from Ariolimax columbianus, assembly GCA_036924085.1. Taxonomy (NCBI): domain Eukaryota; kingdom Metazoa; phylum Mollusca; class Gastropoda; order Stylommatophora; family Arionidae; genus Ariolimax; species Ariolimax columbianus. The sequence continues at coordinate 104,067 of JAVGWX010000138.1, forward strand.
TCACAAAGGAACAATTATTTCATGAGAAATGCAGAAGAACAAGTGGGAATTCCATGGACACATTGTAAGGAAAGCATTATAAGACCACAGTAAAGAACGTTGGATATAACGTTGTTAGAGTGGGTGCTTCTCTCGCTGAGGTACACGGTTTACTCTCCGGTTGCAACATGTTCCAGCTAACCCAGCTGTAACTAAGAACCTGATTTACTGTTAGAAAAAATTTGACATAGGGACAAAAAGTGGTTCTAACAAAAGCTGACGTTTTTGGTTCGAATTAAGGTTTGCCTTTCTGGATTCTATTGACAAAAGCTCGCCCTTTCCCACCCCAGACAGTAGTCTTTAAGGTGGTATCAGGACGTATTGGTCAGTGTATGGATTCGTGTGTGCATCCGAACAATGAAGTCTCTAGTACCTCATATTTGACAGTAATTACTGATATGGAACTAAATTTTCCTATCTTTAATATGTAATTAAGTCAAGACAGCGAGCAAGGGCTAACCTCATTTCATAAAAGCTGAGATCTCTCTCTTATAGTAAAGTTTCTACCACTTCATCCCCGACTGTAGTGTTTGTATTATTTGATACATCCATGAGTATGAACAGCGAGTTGGCAATGTATTTTTACATTCTTTACTTGACATAACCAATAGTTTGTTGTTGGGATAGCCGTTACGGTTGACAGATTTTCAAGGCTAGTTTTTGTTCGTGAGCTTTACTTCCTTGTGTATTTTGTGTTGCGCCTAGCAGTGGGTAGCGAACATTGGAATTTCTTATATGATCACAACAGTTCATTTTTGTCACACATTAGTTGGTAGTCAAATTTGTTTATTGATAGTACAGAGAAACAAGAAACCAAAGAAGGGAGAGAGAGATAGAGATAGAGAGAGAGAGAGAGAGAGAGGAAGAACAGAAAGAGAGATGTACATTGTTTTATGACTGCTAATGGATGAAGGTGTTAAAAAAGATGCAAGGTAAATGATTGTGGAGAGATGAGGCAAAGGTAATCCAATAGCACTCATTGCTGTCAATGATGCTGTGTCAGAGACTTGTACTGGCCCTTTACAAGACCTCAGCTTTTTATCAGGTGTGGTGGCCAACTCCTGTACTCCCCACATTTCCATCAATGACACTAAGCGAGGTTTCGGTACAGTCATCATTTGATAGAGTTGAGAGTGTGATAATAAAGTTGACCATGTCTTGTCCAATCGTAGTTTCATCAGCAGCGATCATATCGTGGTCCAGAGACGCTCATCGACCTCTCGATTGCTACCACCCTCGCAGCTAGCATGCAACTAGGAGCTTCTATCGACACCGACATCGATGCTGACTATGCAAATCTGATTGCAACAATCATATCGATTTCAAAGATAGCCATTCTTTCAGCATCGACTCATACCACGTATCGTATTTCACCTGCCACTAGAGCTTTGGTAGAGGAGCGGCGTAAGATGGCTCGTTCTCAAAACAACCACACAAGCCTTAAGCAAAAGCTCAAAGAATATCATGGAAACTTTGCCCGTGAATGTCTACTCAAAGCTGCTGAATATCGGCGCAGCATTAATTTAGCTACTCGTAGCCTTCCTGAACACCGCCAAATCATTCCTTGTCTGAAAGCTTCCAATGGATCTCGCAGAACATCACTGCTGGGCATGGAGTTAATAATGAAAGCATACTATACAAAACTGTTCAGATCATCAGAAACCCCTTCAATTGCCCTCCCTTTCCACTTTACTCCCTCTTCCAGACTTCTTACCCTTAGAAATTCGCCGTGCTGTCGAGTCAATGCTACCTGGAAAATCCCCAGGTGAAGATGGCATCACTGCGAAGGTCATCCGGACTGCGGTCTACCCCTTTACCAAGAACTAGCGCAACATTTGACACGCTATCTTCATTCGGGAGGAACACCTGCTGCCTGGCACAACTCGAGGACAACACTCTTGCACAAGAAAGGAGACAAAGAGGATCTAGTAAACTATCGCCTAATTACTCTTCTTTCGGTCCCTTACAAGCTGTTTACAAAATGCATCTTTGCTAGAGTCCGCACCACTCTCGAAGAATCGCAATCAGTGGAACAGACAAGCTTTCGGCGTTCGTACAGCACCATGGACCACATTTCAACATTTCCGCCTTATTGAGGCAGCCTGAGAGTTCCAAACGTCTTTGATTTTCACCTTCATCGACTATAAAAAGGCTTTCGACTCGGTAGAACAACACTTTGTCTGGCGTTCACTGTTGGAACAAGGTGTAGATCCTCGTTACACTAGAGTTTTGGCCAACAGTTCTACGAACTGCACTGCCACATTTCGTCCCTTCCAACGTCCAATTGTGGTACCAATACAAAAATGGTACACCAGGGCGATCCTATCTCACCGAACCTCTTCTTTGCATGTTTGGAATCAGTCATTAGTCGATGTAACTGGGACACCTTTGGTATCCTTATTTGCAGTAGACGCTTCAATCATCTTCGATTTGCCGATGACATAGTGCTCATTACAGAGCCCGCAGCAGAAGCCAACCAAATGATGCAGCTACTCGATGGAGAGGACATGAAAGCAAGTCTAGAGATGAATATGTCGAAGACCAAAGTGTTGCGCAATCGCATTGCCACTTGTGATCCAGTTTTCCTTGGCGAGGTACGATTAGAGGATGTCAACGAGGACATTTATGTTGGAAGTCTTTTCAATATGGAGAATAACTTGGAACCTGAACTGACAAGACGTCGTCTCACGGGTTCGGTAGCCTTCTCGTCTATTTACATGGTCCTAGGCGGCTGTCATGACCAAGACCTACAAACCTCTCTCTTCAACTCCACTGTACTCCCTGCGATGTGTTACGGTGCCGAGACGGGGACACACGTCGGAATCACGCCCCGGAACCAACGTATGTAAGGTCTCCACAATTCTGACATAAGGAGATTGTTCCTGGTGAAGGATGCGATGATCCATGCAAAAAAGACAAAACGTAGGTAGGGAGGTCACATATTGCGACGAAATGACTGTCAATGGAGCACAACGTCAGCAGTCTGGTACCCCAGCGGTAAGAAGCGACCACGGGGAAGACTTCCAATGCGTTGCTCAGAGTCCCTTGCTTTACGCTGCTACATCCGAGATGCATATAGAGGAGCACTTACCACACATTGGACTTCCGTGGCCCAAGACAGGGTCAGCTGGAGACGAAGTTGGGACCCGCAGCTACGCTGAGGAACGTGTCATTAAGATCAAGATATCAGTCATTAGAAGCATACCAGGTCAGGAACATCTTGTTCTACTCCTCTACGTCACTGCTAGACTGGGCGCTTATCACGATTCGTACTTCGTCTTGTTTTGGTAACTTTGGAGCAGGCAAAATTTATGAAAATGAGCAACGGCTTTTAAAGCTCTGTGTCTACCGTGGACTTTGTGTGACCAAGTCCTATTTTCAGACCAACACCAACAAAAGGTATTATGGATGCAACCACGATCCACGCCCAGGCATCAGCTTGATCTGAATTGTTTGAGGTCTCTTCTCAAATCTGATCCTCACATGTTAATATCAAAGAACAAACTGTGACACAGACCATGAACTGGTTCGATGTCAAATTTAATGGCAATCAAGAAAGTTCCATCACATTAGACACAAAGGTAAACCACACATAGACACGAGTAAAATGTAGATCCTGCACTAATCAATTACTTTAACGGCACCTTCGAGGAAACTCTCAAAATTCAACAACATAAACATGCAAACTTTGGAAAAAAACATCCTTGGTACTGAATTTGTTACTCCAGGTAGAGAGACTGCTAAATCAAATCACTGGTTCGAATCAAAAATAAATATGACACCCGTCACGAGACAAAGCGCACTGATCTTGAATTAATACAAGCGCCTTGCAAACGGCGCAACTCTGCAAATGTTTAGTCCACCAGGTGCCAACTTTAACAGGTATCTCGCATCTGAGCAAATGAGTACTTGCTCCAGCTCATTGAAAACATCCAGGCTCCGGCAAAAACTAAAGAAAAAAACAATTTTTGTGGAATTAAACTATTTTTCTTTGCACTTGCAAAAGCACCCTTAAATCCATCTTTGACGAAAAAATAACTGTACAAGGAAGGGAGATAAAGCGATAGGTTGCGCACTCTGTGATATCTACTCCTTCGGAAGTACTGTATCTGTAACAGCATTTGATGCTTTTCAAGGTTATCATAGAATGGAGGAGCTAGACGTCGAGCCATTTTTAGAAGATGTCAAAAAAGCCATTGGCAACTTGGCCCTGGGCAGAAGAATACACAGCGATGGGATCCTTCTTCTTCTTCTTCGTACGCAGTCAGACAGTAACCATTATTTTTTAGAAAAAAGCAGCCGTCATCCTGAGGCTGTCGACACTGAAATATAGCTTGTCTAGTGTTGCCACTGGTGATGGCCACATCTGCTCTCTCTGATCCTCGTATGTCGGGCAGTTTTGCAGCAAATGCTCAGCGGTCATTTTCCCGGTACCACACGAGCATTCGTCGGTGCCACCTATCTTCAATTTGTTGAATAGGTGGTACCTCAGTCTGATGTGGCCAGTGCGAAGTCTAAAAACCACGACCTGCTCTCTTCTGTTCAACTAGTAATAGGCATCGTTTTTGGTGTAGCCAGTATGTTCGGTTTCCCATTTGGTCATGTATCTAGCTCTAATAAGCCGTTTTGACTCTTCGTATGTCATGTTAGTATCTGGTTGGGGTAGTTTTGCACCTTCTTTTGCCAGTCTGTCTGCCTCCTCGTTGCCTTGGATGTAGCAGTGAGATGGAACCCACTGCACCACTACCCTTTTTGGTGCGGCCTGCTGGCATAGTTGACAGAGTACTGCTCTTAAATCATTAAGTTCAGTATTTTTCTGGCTTTTAAGTGCTGTGACTACGGCCAGAGCGTCTGTAAGCAGGACTATGTGGCTTTCATTACTCTTACCTGTACCCATTTCGCCTTTGCTGCTGTTGTCCATGCCGCAATGCCATACTCGAGAACTGGTCTCACTCTTCCAGTGTACAGTTTCTTTAGTATGCTTTTGTCTGCTCCCCAGCTTGTGCCAGCACGTTTCCTCATGATTGCCATTCTTTCTCTGGCTCTCATTCGGTTTCTCTCGATCTGACTTTTCCATGTCATGCGCCGATCAAATGTGACTCCCAGATAGTTTGGGTTGTCATTTGGCTGAAGGTATTTTCCGTTTAGACTTAATTTGGTGTTTTGGGGTTTGATTGATAGCGAGAATATTGTGCATGTGGTTTTTTTCTCGTTTATTTTGACCAGCCATGAGTTCGCCCACTCTTCCAGCGATGTTAGGGCCTGCTGCATCCGATTTCTTGCTACGGTGAGATTCTTTTCAGAGGTCCACATAGCCAGATCGTCTGCAAACATTGAGCTATGAACCCTTCTTGGTATATTCTCTATAATGTCATTTATATACACCAGGAAGAGTGTGGGTGACAGTACTCCGCCTTGCGGTACTCCCTGCTCGAGTGTAACCTTTTTGCTCATCTGTCCTTGTACTTGGACTCTGGCCGTTCTGTTTTTGAGGTAGTGGTTGATCTACTTGTACAATTTCCCACAAACATCACTTCTTCTTAGCTGGACTCTAAGTCCATCTTTTCAGACTTTGTCAAATGCCTTTTCCAGGTTCACCCAAACCGCTACTGTGTGTTTCTGTTACTAGTAGGCATCTTCTATTTCCTGGGCTATGAGGATGACATGATCCTCAGTGGATCTGTGCTGTCTAAAGCATGCTTGCTGTGGAATTAGTATCCGTTTTTCTTCCAGATGCCACATCAGTCTGGTGTTTATCATACGTTCCATCAGTTTGCCGACACAGCTCAGTAGGCTGATCGGCATGTATCCATTTGGATCTGTTTTGTCTTTTCCTTTCTTTGGTACTGGTACAAGTACTGCGTCTTTCCATACCTGGGGTACAATACCCCTTTTCCAGCTTTGGTTCAGGACTGATAGCAGTTTTCTTTTTGCTGTTTGGCCCAGCCCCATCAGCATTTCGTTTGTTATCCCGTCTTTTCCGGGAGATTTCCTTTTCTTTAATGTTCTCATGGCCTCTTCCATTTCGTTCATTGTTAGTTTTGCCATCATATGCTCTTCTGGTGCCATATTGATGTTGTCGTGCCCCTTTTGCTCTTCGTTAATGTCCGTATGCCTATCTGCAGGGACATCTATGTGGTTCGCTTTGGCATAGTTTTCAACAAAGGCGTTTGCGGCTTTTTTTCCAGTGAGCAAGTTTTCGCCCTGCTTGTTGGTAATTTGTTTGTTTGACGAGGTTTCGTCATTCATGGATCTGACTAACTTCCATAGTTTGTTCCCTTCTTTGTCTAGGTTGAGGATTTCCGTTTTTGTTTTTCCAGCTTTTTCTTGCTGTTTGGTTTAGCGTGTATTCTGTATTTGTGTATCTGGCAGGCTTGCAAATCTGTCCCAGTCAGCTCGTTTGTAATTCCAACGTGGGGGCAGTTTTGTTTCCTGTGGGCCTACTTCCATATCAATTTCTAGCCAAATTGGCCTGTGGTCGCTACCTTCCAATTGGTTTAGCACCTGGCAGTCTATTTTATGGTGAATTTCCATTGTGGAGAAGGCCAAATCTGGAGTCGAGGTGGTATGCCATGTTCTAGAATAGAAGCTAGGGCTATCCTCCGGCCTATTGATTAGATGGAGATTCGTGTCTATCTCCCAATCTTCCACTTCGTCACCTCCGCTGTATGTGTCCGAGTATCCCCATCGCTCCGAGTGGCTGTTGAAGTCTCCAACTACTATGCAGTTGGAGTCCTTGACTTCCATACTCGAGAGCGATAGGTCTTTATTTGGTGGTCCGTACAGGTTGAAGATGCGGATCTTCGTCTCTTGAGCCATTATGTCTACTCCTACAATTTCTGCTTGTCCGGTGTGATTGACAAATACCGCGCTACTCGGTATGCAGTTTCGGGTCAGTATCATAACCCCTCCTTTGTGACCCTCTCTATCCAGGCGGAAGGCCTGGTATCCTCTGATTGAGAATGTATGGTTGCTGTTGAGGTGCGTTTCTTGGATACATGCCACGTCAATCTTACCTTCATGCAAGTGATGTGTTATGGAAAGCTTAGCATTCCCCGCCACCTGGGAGGTTGACACAGTAGGGCAGATGTGCAATGTCCGCTAGCCTGCATCTCTTCTGCGTCCATTGGTATGGCTGATAGCAGATAGAGGGGGAGATAGAAGCAGGAGTGCATTTAACCAGGGGACAAGCCTGGTAATGTCACGGAGATGTTGTTCGCTGGTGTGTGGGCATATCTCATGGTCAGCGGCTGAGTCTCGACAGTTCACAGTGAGGTGGCTGCTCTACTGTTTACGACACCCCGACCCAGAACTAAGTCTTTTGTTTTTTGTTTCGCACCTCAGCGCCGCATGGGGTGAATATGGAGCAGCTTCCCGCCCGCTTTGATCGGTGGGCGGCAGATACCTCTTTCTGCGGCTCGATCAGGCGGGGCTGAAGCGTGAGCCCCAGATCCCCACCCTGTCGAAGCCTCCCATTGCAATCGTGCTGTGATTTTGGGCGGGACTCTGGCTTAGAGGCGTTCAGCCGTAATCCCTCACATGGTAGCCTCGCGCCGTTGGCTTATCAGCCTAGTACGTGAACCAGATGTCTGCGGCTCCTCTCGAGTTGAGCAGGATTACCGTAGCAACGCCCTGTCATTAGTAGGGTAAAACTGGCCTGTCTTCCGAGGGTCTTTTTCCAGCACCCGTTCACTATTTGACCAGACGTATCAATAGAGGGCTTTTTGTTTGTCAATGGCCAAGTTTCTGAAACCTGCGATTTCCGCAGGGTTAAGACCAGATTACCATAGCAGACGTTCTTTCCTTGTGAGGTTAAGAAACTGACCTGTCTTCCGTGGGTCCTATACCAGCACATGTTCACTATTAGACCCAACGAAAGTGCTCTCTATTTGACAGTCGTTCTACAGTATTGGCGTGTTAAGTCAATTTAAGCCGCAGGCTCATCTCATTAGTGCCCTTCCGTCAATTTCTTTGTTAAACACTGAATGCAGACCAACCGAGCCACAGAGAGCATTACCCCAGTTTTCCGAGGGTCTAAATCCAACACCCGTTCCATATTAGACCCAACGAAAGTGGTCTCGGCATGTCAGTCATTTCAGTGTTGGCCGTGTTAAGTCAAATTAGGCCGCAGGCTCCACTCCTGGTGGTGCCCTTCCGTCAATTTCTTTAAGTTTCAGCTTTACAACCATACTTCCCCCGGAACCCAAACACTTTGGTTTCCCGGAAGCTGCCCGCAGAGTCATCGAAGCAACTCCTGCGGATCGCTGGTCGGCATCGTTTATGGTCAGAACTACGACGGTATCTGATCGTCTTCGCGCCTCTGACTTTCGTTCTTGATTAATGAAAACATTCTTGACAAATTCTTTCGCAGTAGCTCGTCTGGCGGCGATCCAAGAATTTCACCTCTAACGCCGCAATACGAATGCTCCCGTTTGTCCCTGTTAATCATTACCTCCAGTTCCGAAAACCAACAAAAATAGAACCAAGGTCCTATTCCATTATTCCATGCACCATTATGCAGGCAGCCGAGGCCTGCTTTGAACACTCTAATTTTTTCAAAGTAAACGCGCCGGCCACCCAGGACGCTCAGCGAAGAGCACCCGTGGGAGAGAGCCGGTAGACGGTAGGGCAGGAGACAACGGGCAGTGAACCGGCGCGAGCCGGACCGCCCGCCTGCGCCTGAGATCCAACTACGAGCTTTTTAACTGCAACAACTTTAATATACGCTATTGGAGCTGGAATTACCGCGGCTGCTGGCACCAGACTTGCCCTCCAATAAATCCTCGTTAAAGGGTTTAAAGTGTACTCATTCCAATTACGGGGCCTCGAAAGGATGCCATATTGTTATTTTTCGTCACTACCTCCCCGTGCCGGGAGTGGGTAAGTTGCGCGCCTGCTGCCTTCCTTGGATGTGGTAGCCGTTTCTCATGCTGCCTCTCCGGAATCGAACCCTGAATCCCCGTTACCCGTTACGAACATGTCTCCAGTCCCAGTGAAATTCATCGCCGGGGCCGTTGGGATCCGTTCTGCACAGAGCGCTGCCATCCCTCCCCCGAGCGAGCCCGGTCGGTCGGTCGGTCGGTCGTCTGGTGTGTGTACGGGCCCCTGTCAGGCGGTCCTAGGTCGACGGAGTGAGGGATGGGGGGAACAACCGTCCGTCCGTCCGTCAGTCGGTCCCTGTGGCCGTCCCAGTGAGGCTTTTTACACACCCGTCCTCCGTCGACCGGACTTCAAAACATAAGGGATTCAAAGATTGTCACACCATACACATATAAAGATGATGGAAGTAACTACAATAAAGACAGAAACACGTCACTACTCAGTGTTTTTGGCAAAATGTTTAACACACTGCTGCAGCTAATAGTGCATTTCATGAGGATATGAAAGGAACAGTCCAATTTTACGCTAATGTATAACAGCCATTCAGTATTCACAGTGGTGTTAAACAAGTCTGCGTTCTGGCCCCAGCATTATTCGGAATCGTCTTTGCGCTACTATGGAATTACGCGTTTGGTAATGAAAAAAAGGATAATTTACCTTCAAACTAGATCAGATGGTTATATGTTTATTCTTTAGATACTAAATGGTAAAACCAAGATCACAGAAGTTACTGCCAGGGACTTATTATTTGTTGATTATGCTGCAATTGTCATTCAGAGAAAGTAAAATCTCCTTAGCTTGATAGATCGTTATTTCCAGGCGTGCCAAAAAGGGACTTCCCAACAGGCCTGAATGAAACAAATGTGCTGGTACAAAATGTAGATGTCACTGCAGAAATCAACAACTACGGATTAGCCTCTGTGGACCAGTTCACTTACCCGGGGTCCCTCATCAACGATAAGCTCTCACTAGACACCGAAATAGGATATCGCATAGACAAAACTGCTGCCGTATTTTCCGGTCTTACAACGTGTCTGGGAAAATCTTTAAACTTGCAGCCTAGACCAAGGCATGGTCTACAATACCCGTGTCCTCAGTACGCTCCTATATGTTAGCAAAACGTGGAAAACTATGGCGAACAAGAGCATAAGTTCCACACTTTCCATATCAGGTCAGGTCAGGCCATCCCGTAACCGATTAGGTCGTTGGGGCACACATGAAGACATCCTCGCAACACCACGTCACCCTTCTTTGTCAGCGGCCGCTGCCTGAATCTCTTCTGGTCAGAGATTGGTCCATTCTATTAGGTTGTCCTGCTACCTCTTTTTGGGACAGCCTCTTCGTCGTCTGTCTTGCACCTTTCCGTGGAGGATCGTATTTGCAAGACCAATTATTCTCGAAAAGTGACCGTACCAAGCGAGTTTCCTTCTTTTGACAGATGACAAGAGGTCTTCAAAAGGCCCTATTGCTGTTGTAATTCTATCTCGTATTTCCTTATTTGTAACTTGATCTTTGTACGTGACGTTTAAAAGTCTTCGGAAACATATCATCTGCAGGGCCTATATCCTTCGCTGAAGGTCAGCTGTAACTGTCCATGTCTCACAAGCATAGAGGAATATTGACAGGACCAGTGTACGCTTTAATTTGATTTTCGTGCATAGTGCTAATCGTTTATCTTGCCAGATTTTGTTAAGCTGTGCAATCGGTGCTATTGTCTGGGCTATTCTGGCCAACACCTCACATTTTGATCCTTCATCACTGACAATCGACCCCAGATATTTAAAACGGTCAACCACTTCGAGTTCCTGACCGTTAGCTTTTATGCTGCTGTTGAAGCCTCGGTGTTGTTGGTCATTAATTTTTTCTTTCCAGCGTTTATCTCCATACCATAGTCAAGAGCTGTTTTATCTAGCCTTCTGACCCATTCCTGGAGTTCTGCTTCTGAACCCGCCAACCCGTCGATATCATCTGCAGAACTAATGTTGGTAATCGTTCGGCCCCCTATTTTGACAGTACCAATGTGACCTCCAAGTGCCTCACTCATAATTTCCTCAAGGAATGTATTGAAAAGAGTTGGAGAGAGTGTACACCGCTGTGTCACACCAACTGATGTGCGAAACCAATCTCCTCGCCTACCATTCACAAGAACTGCTCTGGACGCTTTGTAATACAGGTGTTCAAGGACCTTTATAATATGTCCGTTGATTGTATATATTTTCATGGTTGCCCATAGCACTTTATGCCATACCCTATCAAACGCCTTTTTAAAAATAATAAACACACGATACAGTTGTTGCTGCTGTTCTAGATATTTCTCGCTTAGCAGCCTTAAATTAAATATCTGTTCTGTAGTGCTTCTTCCCTGTTTGAACCCTCCTTGCTCCTCGGCATTGATGTTCTCTGCTTGAGGTTTCAATCGGTCGAGGATTAATCTAAGCATGACCTTGCTAGGGTGGCTAATGAGGCTAATTGTTCTGTAATGTTGGCACAGCTTTAGGTTTCCAGACTTATGTAACGGTATAACCATTGATGTTAGGTTTTATCAGGACGTATTGGCCAATGTATAGATCCGTATGTGTATATGTATGTACTTATTAGCTAATGTTTCTGCTGTGCAGAAGTGTAGCTGTTGATTCAGTGTTCTCGCGGTGATAATTCTACACCGCATACCCAATACATTGTTTTCTTTTTTTAAATAATCAAAATTAAAGAAAAAATGGTTATGTTCCTCTGTTGGCGTACACAAACAAGTTCCTAATGTCAAAACCCAAAAATAATAAAAATGTAAATCCTTTATTTAAGGATGGATATATTTACTTGGCTACCAACACTTTTTTATATAAAGTAAAATGACCATTCTTTTTTATTTTGTTTATTTCCGTTTTTCTTCAAACCATCAAGTTATCACATACACATGCATTAAAAAATATTATAAACAGCTTTTTAAAAAAAAATTAAATTAAAATGACAAGTGAAATTAAATTAATAGAAAATGAAAATAACATCATGATGTAGCATGTCCTTTGCAGAACGTCACTGCCATCACAGCTTCGAACGAAACTCGATCTCACTCCAAATCTCCAGCCTGCTCGAGAGGCATGTCTAAACATTTCTTGACATCTTTGTAGTGCCATCACCTTCTTGGTCTGCCTTTGCCTCTGTTGGCATATTTTCCCTTGCTTTTCTCTCTTCCAAGACCATTGTCTTTTGACGTGGCCTTAGTATTTCAATTTTCTGTTCACGGTGGAATTTATGATCCAGTTCTCCTCAATGTTCAAATTTGGCAAAATGTCTGCATTCTTTTTTTTTCAGTCTGTTGTATTTTGAGGACTTTTCTATAACATTTTAACTCGAAAGACTCGATTCTCTTCTTTTGTGTTTGATTAACTGTGAATATTTCGCAGCAGCATGTTGCAAAACAAGAAAAACACAGGTTCTCAACAGTTTCACTGTTGTTGGATTGCTGGTATTCTGCCATAGTTTCTTCAAGTTTCCTCTGCATTTCTATTGCCAATCTTCTTCTGATTTCCGTTGAGCAGTCGCCATCGTTGTCAATTCTGGAGTCCATATACGCGAAGTCCATGACTTGTTCTATTTCCACACTCCCAAACGTGAATTTATATTGACTTCTTGTTTTGTAAGTGACCATTATCTTAGGTTTTTTATGTTCACAGAGAGGTCTTTTTTTAATCTTCGCTGCATTTGTTTACGGATGCAATTCGCTGTTATAACCCATCTGCAGTGTTTGATAGTATCACAGTATCGTCTGCGTATCTTAGCTCTGGGATCTTGTATCCGCCGATTGTAAGAGGATCATAACTTTCGATATTCTCATCTTCTTTAACGTTCCTATTGATGCACTCTGCATAAACGGCAATTAATTATGGGGAGAGGATACATCCCTGCCTTACTACCATTTGTACTTCGAACCAATCTTATTTTTTTCTAGATACTCTGACAGAAGCCTGTTGTTTATGATATAATGATTGGATTAGATGGTTTAGATGTACTGGAAACCTCACATCTTTCATTATTTTCCACAATTTCTAATGTTTTACGCAATCGAAGGTCTGAGTGTAATTGATAAAATATGTAAACAGATATAAGTTATACTTTCTACATTTGTCATAGATGTTAGTGATATTATTACACATGTGATATTTAGCCCGTCTCTCTTTTCTGAAGCTTGCTTGCACTTTATGGATTTCACATTCAACTTTTCTTTTTATCTTCTTCAATATTATCCTCGTGAGGATCTTGCTGGTGTGACTTATTATCGCAATAGTGCAGTAGTTTGTGCACAGCTTAAAGTTACCTTTCATTTGGGAGAAAAATATAAATTGATCTCTTCCAAGCCTGTGGCCACTCTGAGCTGTGCCAGATTATGGCCATCTTTATATAGAAGTCCGTCTTACTCATAGGGAAAATACCCATGAAACGTCACATGTATAGGCCAACTAAATTACAGAACTCTACAGCACTTGTATTGTGCCGAGGTTTATAATTGCTCTATACATCATCCATACATCCTCAAATAGTATTGCAAATACAATCCTGCATGGAAAGGCGCAAGACAGAAAATAAAAAGGCCGTCCCAAAAGGAGGTGGGAGGACAACATAAAACAATGGATCAATTTCCTACTAAAAGAGGCACTAGCAGCGGCTGGTGTAAGAGAAGGGTATCACTGGTTACAGGATTACTGACCTGACCTGACCTGACCTGACATCCACACAGAGAATTAAAACAAACTGAAGGTACAAAACACAACAAATCACAGTTGATAGTGATCCTTACATAATACTGCCCTGAAACAAACTGAAGGTACAAAACACAACAAATCACAGTTGATAGTGATCCTTTCACAAAATACTGCCCTGAAACAAACTGAAGGTACAAAACACAACAAATCACAGTTGAAAGTGATCCTTTCACATAATACTGCCCTGAAACAAACTGAAGGTACAAAACACAACAAATCACAGTTGATAGTGATCCTTTCACATAATACTGCCCTGAAATAAACTGAAGGTACAAAACACAACAAATCACAGTTGAGAGTGATCCTTTCACATAATACTGCCCTGAAACAAACTGAAGGTACAAAACACAACAAATCACAGTTGATAGTGATCCTTTCACATAATACTGCCCTGAAATAAACTGAAGGTACAAAACACAACAAATCACAGTTGAGAGTGATCCTTTCACATAATACTGCCCTGAAACAAACTGAAGGTACAAAACACAACAAATCACAGTTTATAGTGATCCTTTCACATAATACTGCCCTGAAACAAACTGAAGGTACAAAACACAACAAATCCCAGTTGATAGTGATCCTTTCACATAATACTGCCCTGAAACAAACTGAAGGTACAAAACACAAAAAATCACAGTTGAGAGTGATCCTTTCACATAATACTTCCCTGAAACAAGCCGAATACCCATCTTTTCTTTATTTACGTTATACAAGAACCAACGCTCCTAATGAAACCAGTCTTATGAGATAATTACCCTTTTTATGACAGTATTTTTTGAAATAACATGTTCCCTGCGTTACACTGTGGTTTTTATTTTGCGCCTATGTGATGGGGATCGAACCCAGCACCTTCTGGTTGTGAGCCGTGCCACTTAACCACTAGGCCACGCCGTCCCCCGGTTTCAGATTCGATCCGGTTTAGTTTACATACTGATCGGTTAACTGGGATATTGCGTAAGTCCATTGAACATTTAATTGCTTTTCTACTAATTACAGGATGGAGCAGTCGGCCCTATGGCCATACCTCCTTAGTGGATTCTTTAAACTAAAAATGAGTATCATTAAATGATTTGGGCATTCAGTTTTATTGTATGGAGTATAAACTTGGATGCTTACAAAGAAATTAGAGAAGAGTATTGAAGCGTTTAAAATGTGGGTCTCCAGAAGACTTGGACGAGTTTCTTGGAAAGGTAGGAAAGCAAATAGTGAGAACCTGAAACAACTCATGGCGGAGAAGGCACATCTGAAGAAAATAAAAGAGCAGGAATACCAAACATTTTGGTTATGTCAAGAGATATGACAGTCTGCTGAAGATTATATTGGAGGGAAACGTTGAAGGAAAGAGAGCTGGAAGGCACCAGAGATACAGGTGGACAGACAACATCCAAATTTGGTCAGGGTACAATCTGACTGACCGCACATTGAAGCAAGGAAGTGATAGTCAAACTATATAAATAATTGGTGAGACCTAATTTGGAGTACCGTATTCAGGTGTGTAGTCTTTATAACAGAGTGGATATATGCATGGTAGAAAGGATACAAAGAAGTGCTACAAAAATGATCTTGGGATTCCAGAATTATAGTTATGAGAAGAGACTTAGAAAAACTGGTCTGCAGTGTCTAGAAAAGAAACGAATTCGAGGTGACTTAATAAGGAAAGGAAATGATAATTTAGACTATAGCAAGTTTTTCAAAGTTCAAGCGACTACAAAAGCTAGACGGCATAGTTTCAAATTATTTAAAGACAGATCCAGATTGGATATTAGGAAACATGTTTTCAGTCAGAGAGTGGTGAATGCTTGGAATGTATGGTATTGCCACGTGTTGTGATGAAAGCAGGGTCAGTTAATCCATTCAAGAATATATTGGATGATCCCAGTCATTTTTAAAGTGGAATAAACTGGTTGTATACAGACTCTGTAGAGCCTTCTAAACCAGTATAATGCAGTTACAAACAAATAAGTTAAATACCGACCTGACATAGGACATGCGCATTCTTGGAATGCATTGCCGCAGGATTTAGTGAAAGCAGAGTCAGTTACTGCATTCAAAAATATATTGGATGCTCACAGTATTTTTTGTATCCGTGGAGTGAAATAAACTGGTTGTATACAGATTCTGTAGAGCCTTCTAAACCAGTATAATGGCATTAATGAAGTTAAGTTAAGTGTTAAGTTGTTGTTTGCGAATGACCACATTGAGTAAGTTACTCTTTTGTGCGCCCTAAAAAGGACGTTAAGTGGCGGGTTGTCGTAGCTTTCCTCCCATCCCAAGCGTGCTGATGAAGGTGGACCGGTGTCCTCCAGACGGCTGTGCTATGCCTAGCTTCATGTGCGTGTCGCTCACTACTACAGGGATCATGTCGAACCTCACCTTGTTAGCCGGACTGTTGTCCTCGACAACAGCCTGTTTCCAGGACGACCAACGAGGAGGTCAGGTGAGGATCTTGCCAGCTTGGCCAGTATATTTCTCCTGCACTGGATAACATTGTCTGATCAGTGAGTTTTGCCCGACTAGACGTTAGCCTCATCGTCCTCAAGTTAAGTTAAAACAAACAAAGTCACGGGCTCCAAAGAGCCCAAGACTCCCATGCCTCAGCCTACTAAGACTAATGATTAATCTGACCCTGCCTCCAATGCCAGATAAATGGAACACTTTCTTATGGGACGAAACAACTAATAAACATGCGATGCCGTTACATGGGCGATAGCATCGGAAGCTCTGGATCCATAGCAACGGCATGCGTGACAAGTTACAGTTACAGTAGTGTTATGTTCTATACACCCCCCCCCCCCCCCCCTCTCTCTTTAGGACCACGTTAACAAACGGCGAGCCACTGAACAATAACAGTTTATTAATTACACTTTTCAGAAATAAAAAGTATTCAAACAAACTTCATTCTTTTATGTGTTCTGAAAAAAAGGAAGTTAACTGTGACAAAGTACACAAATAATAGAAAAATGGTCAGCATAACAACAGCAAAGAGACAATATATGTTTTGCAAGTTAGACTTGGAACAGAATACACAATAATAAATAGACTGGATAAACGACATCAGGGTCATGAAATTGCGCCGATTCATGATTTAGCTCTGCTAACACATGAATTAATCAATTATCTAATAGTAATTATGAATAAGTTGCACCACTCGAAGACACTAACTAACGACAACCCCATGTTTGGGTTAGCACCATTTATTAAATTAAGTAAGGTGTACACATCCATCAACAGGGTACATGCTGGGTAGAGGAGACTAATGTCCAGTCAGGACCAAGGGAGATGGGGCCAGAGTGCCTGCATCCCGAGCTACTTCCGTTGTAGTGAACGTCACGCAGATGAAGCCAAGCATAGCACAACCGTCTGCAGGAGTACCAGTACGGTTCACCTTTATTAGCACGCTCAGAATGTGAGAATGCTACTCGACGGGGGACCTGCCACTCAACGTCCTCTTCAGTGCGCACGAAAGAATACACATACTCATCGGGGGCACTAAGCAACAGCAGTAATAACAACACCAACTCATCAGGCTACTCAACAACTGGCTATGCACAACTATGGACACACATGAGCGAGCATGTTCGACTGACCCAGATAACTGACGTTAATAAAAGTTATCCATGTTTTAGTAGGCCAAAGGTTGTGTTATTTCTGCATTGCTGCCAGAGTTAAAACCAGGTCACATTTTTATTTAAAATGACTTGCATTTTGTGTTAAATTAACAATAATTTAAGGACAGCAAGCAACGATTGCCTGTCTATGACAAGTAAGCATTAACAATCTGTTATTTGGCTTCCTATTACTGTAATTTATGATAGTTTCGGTAGACAGAATGTCAATGTAGCTCTATCTAAGCCTTGGATTTAATATCAGTGGGAGGTGTCGTTGTATCGTGTAGGCCTATCCAAACGCGTAAGGGCGGAGACGTTGAGAGTTGCATTATCATTACCTCAAATGCAGGCTAGTGTAGTCGGTGTCTTGTTGGTATGTCTGTTTAAAACATAGCAGGTCCTGTTGCTTTGAGGGCTTTCTCTTTTGTTTATCACTATATTATATAATTATTAAGTATTATCAGGCTTTCAATGTAGCTAGTAGGATTTGTCCCATATTATAATATACCTTGCAACCTTTCTTAAAATTATATAAATTCAGTGTTTGCCATTTTAATTATTCAGTGTAAATGTAAATAACGTAATATATACATTTTTTTGTAAATCTATCTAATATTTTGATTGTGTCTTTAGTGATAGCTTTACATGTCACAGGCTTTACTATTATTGATATTAAAATGCTATATTACTATATACATGTGTTGACATCATTATTATGAGAATAAACATCCTTAAAGTATGCAATGCAATATAATCATAATGCAACAAAAGCAACGAATTCATGCAATGAAAAAGTTAAAAAAAAGTAATGCCCCACAATTTTTTATTCCAATCCCAGAATACAGAAAGCAAAATGAAAATTTGCAGGTTGCAACACCGCATACACATGCATAATTGCACGGTCTTCCGAAAGATAGCGCTGCTGTAGCAGTTATTTAAAATGGTGTCTGTGTGCAACATGCATTACAAACTTCAAGCTTTAAATAAATTCTGATGGCAGAGAGAGAAAGTGTATTTGTGTGTTGCGTATGGAGTTATGCATAGGGGCACAATTGGACGCTGTGTTCAAAGCGCTAAAGCTTAAGAAAGTGGAGAAATAGGGCTGCATGATCGGCTGCGGTCTAGACATGCTGCCACAGCAACTATTACAGATATCTTACAGCTTGCAGATGTCATTATTTGTGAGGACCATCACATCACAAGTCAGCAATTGAGCCTACAACGTTCAATCAGCAATGGAACTGCGCAGGTGATTTTCTACGATCTTGGATATATCTACGGGTATGCACAAGATGGACATCAAGGAAAAATGGCTACATTAACAGGAAATAAATTGGTACAGGAAAGGCATATATGCCCTTTTTTCATTCTGGTATAAGGTCATATAAGTGGACAGAGATTGTTGTTGTTGATGTCTACAATGAGTAACTTTACTCTTTTGTGCGCCCTAGAAAATGGCGTGAGGTGGTGGGTTGCAATATCTTTCCTCACACATTCCGAGTGTGCTGATGAAGGTTGACCAGGGTTCTCTAGGCGGTTGTGTTATGCTTGGCTTCATGCGAATGACGCTCACTACTATAACAATCACGTTTATCCCCTACCTCGTTAATCTGACTGCCATGAAAACAGCCTGTTTCTAAGGAGAACTGCATGAAAGTTAGGTTGGGAAGGAGTCTTGGTATGTATTTTGTACCTGACCCTGATATTGTCCAATCAGTATGTTTTGCCTGACCAGATGTTAATCTCCTCTCCCCAACTGGACAAAGATTATGTGGAAAAATGGCATATGTAAAGAAAACATTAAGTTACATCATGCATGAATTTCATACATTGTGAATAAATAGTTTCAGAAAAAAAATAAATAGCTTGTGTGTGTTTATATAATAATAATAAATAATAAAAATTAATAATAATAATAAACACATATACATATTGTCTCAAATTGATGTATGCACAGTTTGAATATTTATTATTACAGTTGGTAGTCCAAGATTTAAAATTTAAAGAAAATAGGACAAGTGTAATTACTTTGGTGTATCCTCTCTGTTCAAACTGGCAGCCGTTCTGGTCCAGGCATTGATGATAACATTGTTCTATAGAGTAATGAAACAATTTAATTGGGATATGAGCATTGTCTCATCTAGTGGCTGCTTTCAGTTCATCAATTGTTGCTGGTTTTGCTTGATAAACATTACCCTTAAGATATCCTCATAAGGAAATTCCAATGGCATGAGGTCTGGTAAATGAGGGGGTATTCAATGCTACCTCTTTGCCCAGTCTATTTGTTGGTAAAATTGTCAGCAAGATTGGCTTGGTAGAGGGAAGGTACTCAATCTTGCTAGAAATAAAAGTCATCCTCATTGACAGGCATCTAGCGAATGCATGTTGTGATAGAGTTCTGCAGCAAGTTCAAATAAATAGCACCATTCCCTGCCGAAGGCCTGTATGTTGGGCCGAAAGGTGCAAATAATATCGCAGTTAAGCTGTAAACTAGCGACACATCGCATTCCGTTCTCCTGACTACATGTTGCTGCTCGCAAAGTCTTGTTCAAGGCTTTGTAGCGAGAGATTGAGTGATGCGCTCCATATCTGATTGTTTTAGCTTTTTTTCTTTGATCTACGAATTGCTTTTCTTTTCTAAAATATTTAATGTAGATTCTGCGGATTAGCATTTTCCTGATGGCAATGTATGAATGTGAGTCGTGGTAAACCACACACACCCTATGGAAGAAGACTGAATCCTTCCACCTAAAATGCTACAGATCAGTGCTCAAAATACCTTGACATCAAAAAAGAAAAATGCAGAAATCCTCAATATAGAACAAGAAAAAAGTAAACAACATTACGTCTTGGAAATTAACATACTTCGGCCACATCAAACGCCACAATGGCCTAAAAAGAATGATAGTGGAGGGTATGATGCCTGACAAAAGAGGCAGAGGCAGATCGAGGAGAAGATGGTCAAGGAACATTACAGAGGCTCTAGAGTTGGCATTGGCAAAGGGGAGAGAGCTCGCCAGGGATCGAGTGTCTTACAGATCGGCTGTCATGAGAGCAACAAATATATATATACATGTGTATATATATATATATATATATATATGTATATATATATATATATATATATATATATATATATATACATATTTTTCATTGTTCTTAGTCATCTTTCATGACATACATAGCAGAGTGATTGAGACTTTAAAATGGAAATAATATTAGTAGAATTTTGTTTTTGGGTTTTCTTTTTTGCGCTTGCCTTATTTCTCTATTCTCCAAGTCGGTGTACAACACTGTGGTTTTTATTTTGCACCTGTGGGCCCAGTGGATCTGAATTCAGCATGTATTTTTATGTAAGGGTCTGCTTCCTCCTGTATTTTCTAAGGGTTTGCTTCCCCTAGGGTAATGGCCGGTGCTGTGATGGGGATCTAACCCAGCACCTTTGGCTTGTGAGCCACGTCACTTAACCACTAGCCCACGCCATCCCCATTTGTTCAAAAGTATTCTTACCATTTTTAGGAAATTCTATCCAAAATGGGTCTCACTGATGTATCAGTCAGTGATTCCAAGGTACTTGCTCTGTGTGAAGAAGTTTGGCAGTGGAGACTTTCTGAAAGTCCAGAAGTAGCTTCATATTATGGCTTCCATCAGCATGATGACTTGTGGGATGACCTCAGCGAGGATGCATACATCCGAAGAGAAGTAAGTAGAAGAAGGGTTAGTAAAAGAACCAGCCATCATGAAAAGATTTTAAGACGAAGATATCATGTTGCTGTGTTCCACTCTTAACTTAAGACGTAACGTATTTATACTAGTTTAGAAGAACGCAGAGTCTGTATACAACCAGTTTAATTTACATCACCTTGCTCTAACAGCTATGCGCATCCAATTTATTCTTAAATGCATTAACTGTCCCTGCCTCCACTACCTCCCGTGGCAAGGCATTTCAAGCATTCACCACTCTCTGGGTAAAAAAATATTTCCTAATATCTAATCTGGACCTCTCTTTAGTCAACTTGTAGCTATGCCCTCTTGTTATTGTGGGTGGCTGTATTTTAAAAAAACTTGTTATAGTCTAATTTATCCATTCCTCTGATCATCTTATAAACCTGTATTAAGTCACCACGAATTCTTCTCTCTTCTAGACACTGTAGGCCGGTTTTTCTCTTTCCTCATAACTGTAATTCTGGAATCCTACTTTCAGCTTTGTCTCTCTTTTTTGTATTCTTTCAAGCATGTTTATATCCCCTCTATGATAAGGACTCCACACCTATACACAATACTCCAATCTAGGTCTAACCAATGCTTTATACAGTTGGAATATCACTTCCTTGCTCCTATGTTTAATATTTCTTTTTATCATACCTAACATTGCGTTTCCCTTTTTCACTGCTACCTTAACTTGCTCACTCACCTTTCCTGTATGCGCTAGGACCCTCTCCTTATCTATCTTTCTAATATTGTTCTCTCCCATTCTGTAATTATGTTCCATATTGGATCTACCCATTGTCTATAGAAGGCTGTGTTGAACTCAAGGATCCAAATGTTTTTTCTTTATGACTAATCTTTTCTGTCCTTGAGAGTCTGAGTGGCAAAACGGCTAGAGTGCTTGCCTCTCATTGTAAAACTGACTGGGTAAGTGACCAAGTCATGTCATACTGCAATCTGTGCTGCTGTACAAATCTTGTCAGACACTTCAGTCTGTGAATCTGTACAAGTCATGTCACACTGCAGTCTGTGAATCTGTACAAGTCATGCCACATTTCAGTCTGTGAATCTGTACAACTCATGTCAAACTGCAGTCTATGAATCTGTACAACTCATGTCACACTGCAATCTATGAATCTATACAAGTCATGTCACACTGCAGTCTGTGAATCTGTACAAGTCATGTCACACTCCAGTCTGTGAATCTATACAAATAATGTCACACTGTAATCTATAAATCTGTACAACTCATGTCATACTGCAATCTACAAGGCCTTCTAACAAGTTGCCATTTACACATTTTCATATTCAACATTCTTTCACTTGTTGTTGAGGTCTGAAAGGGGAGCAAAGAATATTAACACTATAACCTGCCAGGAATGTTGAGTAAGAGGTGAGTAAGAGAAGGGCTGGGCATGGGGCCAGCTAAACCATCATGTAGGAACTATTAGCCACTATAAAATGCATGGCAGAGTAAGAGAGTGGCTAATTCAAAGTAAAGTCGTATTCAATGTGTGCTGTATTTTTATTAAGGCATGTGTCCGAGAATTCTTGAAACAAGCAAAATCATTGGACCAGCAGTCCTGTACTCAAGAAGTGAAACTTAGTCACAACCTACTGGTGATAGACCTAGAGCTTTATCTGCAGGGAGCTTCATTTAGAAGGTTAGTATGTTTTCCCACCATGTTCCCTGGTATGAAAGAATAGGGCCACAGTAACCTTCCAAGCATACCGTAATAGACTACTTAAAACAGGGTTGAAGTAGCCTCATCATCTCAAACTGTTACTGAATACACAACTATATAAATGCATTTACGCACTTTTATATAGAATTCAAATATCCGCCAAAACAACTTTACACACCAACAACACTACGAACAGACAAACAACTAATTAAAACTGTGAATAAAAAAGACTTGATTGAACAAATTGTCAATGGGCAATACTGGGAGAGAGATCTACAAACATATGGCCATCCCTAACCCCAAAGACAAAATTGACCTCCTGAAAAGAAGAGACCAAAGCACCAAATTCCGACTTCGCCCATACAACTTAACAGTGACTCAAACAGAATCCAACCACAACATGCTTCAGAGTGCTGACTGTGTACACATCCCTATGAAACTGTTAAACATTATCTTTTTGAATGTCCAGCATTTGCTGGTGTTAGGAAAGAACCTTTTTCCTCTGAGGCCAGACAAATGGAACACTTTGTTTGGAACTTAGCAACAGCTCACAAACACTTGCAGATATCACTATATGGCATTGGGCCAAAGGACAGGAACCCATACGCCACTGGATCAATAACCAACCAACTAAAATCCTGAAACGCTGATAAAACTTAACAAATTTAGTTCTATGTGCAGTTAGCAATATTACCATTTTTCTTTTGTCCTGGAAGTTTGCAAGAAGCATTCTTTTGGCCTCAAAATATTAGTGTTAAAGATAAAGCAACCCCTGAATCCATTAATGTGTGTATCAAAGATAATGTTCACCAAACACCATAAGTACAAGCACTAAGCATTGCTGCAGAACAATAAACAACACAACAAGCCAATGGCAACAGGTTATATTCCTTAGCGATTCAATGTCAGTTCTGCAAACCCTCAATAATGATAAACTGTCATAGCTAAAAAAAGCATTTTGGAAACTAAAGGCAAAAATAAAAGGGTGATGCTATGGTAGATACAATCACACTGTGGAATACTAGGTAAGCATACAAGTTTGCAAAGAAGAGACCAACACAAGAACAGAATGAACAAATATTACTTTCAGGAAAAGAAAATCCTGATTCAAGTCATAAGGAAAGTTAATTAAACGCGAGACAAATATCAAGATCTTGATCGATCAGAGCATGTGATCCTTTTCTCTATTAGAACGAGACATAAATGTTTTGAATTTTTCACAAGAACAAAAGAGCCACGACAACATCAAGATGGCACCAGAGGAGCACATGATGGCAAAACTTAGAATGACTGAAATGGATGAGGCCATGAGAACTTTAAAGAAAAAGAAATCGCCAGGAAAAGATGGGGTAACAAATTAAATGCTGATGGCGTTGGGCCAAACAGCAAAGAGGAAGTTACTATCAGTCCTGAACCAAAGCTAGAAAAGCGGAATTGTATCACAGGCATGAAAAGAGGCTGTACTTATACCAGTACCAAAGAAAGAAAAAGATAGAACAGATCCAAATGGATATAGGCCCATCAGTCTACTTAGCTGTGTAGGCAAACTAATGGAGCGTATGATAAACACCAGACTGATGTGGCACCTGGAAGAAAAACACATACTAATTCCACAGCAAGCAGGATTTAGACAACACAGATCCACTGAGGACCAGATCACTCTCATAGCACAGGAAATAGAGGATGCTTACCAGGAGAAAAAACACACAGTAGCGGTTTGGGTGGATTTAGAAAAGGCATTCGACAAGGTGTGGAAACAGGGACTTAAAGTCAAGCTACGTAGAAGTGAAGTATCTGGAAAAATGTACGGATGGATCAGCCACTACCTCGAAAACAGAACAGCCAGAGTCCAAGTACAAGGGCAGATGAGCAAAAAAGGTGGCACTGGAGCAAGGAGTACCCCAAGGGTGAGTACTGTCACTCACACTTTTTCGGGTGTATATAAACAACATCATAGAGAATATACCAAGAAGAGTCCACAGCTCCATATTTGCAGACAATCTGGCTATGTGGACCTCTGAAGAACATCTCACCGTACCAAATAATCGGATGCAGCAGGCCCTAACATCGCTGGAGGAGTGGGCGAAATCATGGCTGGTCAAAATAAATGAAGAAAAAACAACATGTACAGTATTCTCGCTTTCAAATAATCCACAGAGCACCAAAATAAGTCTAAATGGCAAATATCTGCGGCTAAACGACAACCCAAACTACTTGGGAGTCACATTTGATCAAAGCATGGAAAAGTCAGATCGAGAGAAACCGAATGAGAGCCAGACAAAGAATGGCAATCATGAGGAAACTTGCTGGCACAAGCTGGGGAGCAGACGAAAGAATACTAAAGAAACTGTACACTGGAAGAGTGAGACCAGTTCTCGAGTATGACATTGCGGTATGGACAACAGCAGCAAAGGCGAACTTTGATAAAATTAGCAAACTTCAAAACCAAGCCCTGAGAGTTATAACAGGAGGCATGAAGTCAACGCCAATTGTAGAACTTGAAAAGATTACAAATCTGCAATCCATGACCGGCAGAAGAGACTGCAGAGCCCAGCAGCAAGCAGAGAAACTCAGAAGACTGACAGACCATCCAATGCTTCAGAGACTAAATAGATTTGGAAATGAGAAACTTTGCAGAAATAGCCAAAGCAAAGATGAACACCGTAACAATACCAAAGCCTATCCCTACTGTACGCAAACCTACCTGGAAGCAGCATATCATTCCGGAGGTGGTAGAAAATATACCAGGTATTGGAAACAAGAACAGCCAGACTGAAAAAGAAAGAAGAGACATAACCCTGAGGTACATAACGGAAAACTACCCAAGCATGGAATGGACCCATGCATACACCGACGGTTCTGTAACAAAAACAATACAGAATGGAGGGGCAGGGGTATTCCTGAGCCTAACAAATGGTAGAAAAATAACACTTTCAGTGGCAACTGGAAAATTCTCAAGCAATTTCAGAGCGGAGGCAGAGGCACTGAGGGCTGCGGTAGAAGCAATGCTGACAGGCGAAAGCAATGAAAGCCAGATAGTCCTGTTTACAGATGCCCTGGCCGTAGTCACAGCACTAAAAAGCCAGAAAAATACTGAACTTAATGATTTAAGAGCAGTACTCTGTCAACTATACCAGCAGTCCGCACCAAAAAGAGTAGTGGTACAGTGGGTTCCATCCCACTGTAACATCCAAGGCAATGAGGAGGCAGACAGACTGGCAAAAGAAGGTGCAAGACTACCACGACCAGATTCTAGTGTGACCTACGAAGAGTCCAAAAAGCTTATTAGGGCCAGATACATGGCCAAATGGGAAACAGAACATACTGGCTACACAAAAAATGATGCCTATTACCAGTTGAACAGAAGAGAGCAGGTCGTGGTCTTCAGACTCCGCACAGGCCACAACAGACTGAGGTGCCACCTATTAAATAAACTGAAGATAGGTGGCACTGACGAATGCACTTGTGGTACTGGGAAAATGACCGCTGAACATCTGCTGTAAAACTGCCTGACATACGAGGACCAGAGAAAGCACATGTGGCCATCACCAGTGGCAACACTAGACAAGCTCTATGGCAGTGTTGACAGCCTCAGGATGGCCGCTGCTTTTTTCGAAAAAATACATGTTGATGTTTGACAGCGTACGAAGAAGAAGAAGAATTTTTCACTAGCACAGACTAAAACTGGCCCCATCACCCATGTATAAATATGGACAAGTAGCATGGACAGCGAACATATCCTGCAAGTCTACTATATGCTTAGGCAACTAAGTACTGAGAACTAGTCCACAGAGACCAACTTTCAAACTTTTCAGGAAGCTTGAAAAACTCTTCATCATGATAACTTTTATTCATAAAAACTGGGTTTTGCATTTAAACATAATCAAACAATGGAGAATGGGAAGAAGAAGAAGTAGATCAACTACCATTAATAGTCAAGGAGTGATGAAGTTGATGCTATAGAGACATAAAAAAAAAGATGGACAAAATAATAAATAAGTATATTTTTCATTCAGGCAGTTGGCAGTAAGGTGTTCTAACAATATATTTTTAATGTTCCTATAAAATAAATTTAATGGCTTTCCAGGACAGAACTATTTCTATCATTGAGCATGCACGTTTTGGATTGTCATAACTTTAAAATCTCAAGCACTCTGGTGAACAGTGCCATTAGAGTATGCTGCAACAGGTGTAGAGTTCCTCCAGTAGATGTCATTGAGATGTTAACAAGAAATAGTCTTCAAGGCTCTTGCTAGTTGCACTGATATATATCATATTTAGCACTTGCATATCAACATATAAGGGGCTTGTCTTTACCCTGAACATGAAGGAGTAGGAAGAGAAAGTTGAAATTTAGCACAGTGCTTATTCCTTCTCAATGTAGTCACTGCCTGAATTTATAAATTTCTGCCATCTTTGCATGACCCTGAAAAGACCTTCAGAACAAAGTAACCTATTTTTCGAACTAAACCAGTTATCACAAGCCAGTATGACATCTTCGTCACTGTCAAAATGATTTCCTTTCAGCTGTTTTTTAAGTTTTGAGAAAAGAAAAAAGTCCGATGGAGCTAAATCCGGAGAATATAGTGGGCGTGGAAGAATTTCAATATTCAAATTGTTGGCTGTTTGCAGCACAAGCCTTGCTTTATAAGGGACACGTTGTCTGGAAGCAAAGGCAGAATTTGAGTGTGCGCTATCCCTCATTTTCTGGTGATAGTCTTTCTTAGTTTGGTAAGGAAATCTGCATAATATTGCCCATTAACAGTGTTGCCATGAGGCAAGTAATCTTTCAATATGACACCTTTGACGTCCCAAAGAACAGTCAGCATCACTTTTCTTGCATATTTCTATGCTCTTGGCTTGACACATGTTGATGAGCCCGAGGTTTTCCACTGCATGCTGGAAATTTTGGATTCTGGGTCATAATGGTGAACACAAGTCTCATCTATTGTCACTATGGTTGGCAACATGTTTTTCAACCATACATTTTGAGCAACTGGCCACAGCAATCAACCCTCGTTTGTTTCTGTTCACATGTCAGCAGACGCTGGACCCAGCGGCACACACTTTTTTCATGTTGTCTGTTGTGTAAAATTCTAAAAACTGTACTTTCATTCAGTTTTGCTGACCTAGATATCTCTGCAATTGTCATTTTCCTATCCTGGTCAATGATTTTCTCCACTCTAGCAAAATTTTCATCGCTGCACTTTGAGGATGGTCTTCCTTATCTTGGAAGATCAGCAACATGGTAACGGCCACACTTAAACTGCCTACACCAGCTTTTTACAGAAGCATACGAAGGACAGAATTCCTCAAACACTGGTTCCATCTCTCTGTGTATTTCTGTAGGTGTTTTTCTCTGCAACATCAAGATTTTATTACAGTTCTGGCTTCTGATTTCTCCATTGTTCTGACAAACCATTAGAGTTGCAAATGCGGTCAATAAGGTGTGTTGTGATATGCAACATACCGAGTAAACCTGTTGAGGAGGGAAATTCATAATTCTCAAGTCCAGTACAAATTGAATGACCTACATATGTACCAAATTTAAACCTTATCCTCTAACTCCTTCATAGTCATGGTAAAGACTTATGACAAGCCCTTGTATATAATTTGACTTTGCACTATTTGTTTCGGAAACACTTTATTTTTATGGGGGGATACATGCCCCATACACAACTTTGTCTTCCTAATAGAGAGCATTGACATCCACATGAGAGCATATTGTCTCCATCTTCTGGTCTTAGCCCAGCATACTCATTTATTTGTGCTAATACTTTCAGCTATTCTTACATTCCTCTTCTCACCCCCACACCCCACCACCCACACTCCAATTTATATTTACCTCATACAGGTCTACAAAGTTTATCTCTAATAATTATTGATCTTAAAATCTTCAGTTTCAGCAGTAAGTATTCTGTAAGTATTCATTTGACCTTCTTTTTAGGCTCTTTTAGCAATATTCTTTGTCATTTATAAAGAGTCCAATAAATATTTATCTCCATTTCCCCCAAATTTAGTTGCAGCTTATCTTTGAGAGTTCAATTTTTGCAAGCATGTCAACACATAAGAGATTACTATTGTGTATGTTTATTTTGGTTTTGTCTTTGTGCATGAAGCTTCTGCCATTCTATATCAGCTTAACATATTTTGCAGTTATTTATACAGTCCTTGTGTGTCTTTGTTGCTTCCAGTATTTAAACAAAGACTCATTCTAATTTGTTTGTTTACAGATTTGAATGTTTAAAAAAAAGAATGTTTGTTTTTTATCATCCTATTTTCTAATTGCAGTTTGCATGTCATTTTATTTTGTTGAAATACAAGCAAATTTAATGTAATTTCGAAATTAATAGTTTTAATTATTGTCCCAGTCCCTCAATCATATTTTTTGTTGAGTTTGTGTTATGTCTGGTGGTTGTACCATCAGACTCTTGCTCAACTCTCAAACAGCTTTAGTGACTATGTAAATAAAAAATACATTATATAAAACATAAACTCAGATATTAATGTAACTTATGTCTTGTCTTGTCTTATCCACTCGTGCCATGAGGCATTGTTTGGAACGGTAGCTTTATATCCAGGGCCAGACGCGGGGATGAAGTAATCATCATCCAATGACAATTTAAAATATCCGCAACATTTTCGATCTATCTAATTCTCGACCAGCTACGTTTGCGAAAGATTGCTACCAGATTGCCGCACGATATTCACACACTGGGATAGTTGGTCAGGTTGCATTCTCATTAGGTGGCCAAAACACTTGGTTCTCTCCTCATCAGTATATACAATGCAGAGTCCTGCTTCTATGATGTTCCGCACCGCTGCATTGCGCATTTTGTCTCTTCTATTTATTTTGATGGTTTTCCAGAGGCATATCATCTCACATGTCGTGATCTTTCTAGAGATTTTGTTACAGTCCATGTTTGGTACTGGTAACAGAGCATTGGCATGATTATATTATTGATCAGCAGTCTTTTAGTGGTCATGTTTATTTTAGGGTTCTTCAATTATAGTTGCAGCAAATGTAATTGCGTACCAGCTGTCGCTATTATTGAAAATTTATTCACTACTAAATTCACTGGAATCAATTTCATAGTGCTTGCTGTGCATTGTGACATAAATGTGATTACATTACATGAAGTCACATAAGTATAACTACATAAAGTCATTTGTCACGGGAATATAATCATAAACTGTGCGTTGTCATATAAATCCGATTACAGATTTGACGTTTTTACATAAATCAAATTAAATATTTTACATGTCACACAAATTTGATTTTATGTTGTTTATATAAATTCATTTGCAAACTGTACAATTTTACATAAATCTTATTTCTAACTAAAAAGTAACGTTAAAAATAGTCCCATAGCTAACATGGAGATATGTGGATGACGATGTCTGCAAATGCAGAGCTATCCAAGATCTTGAACATCTGTATAACTGCCCAATAATACAAGAACCATGTACTTTGGTGGATCTCAAGGCAGCAAATGAAAGAGCTACCAGGGCATTTCTCATCTATACTTTATGAGATTGCCAGACAAGGAAAGTAAGTAAAGTAAACAAGTCCCATAATGGACACTGCTGTCGGGGATAAAGTGTTAGAGTGCATCATTGCATTTAAAACCGTAAATTGTCACATAAACTGTATACCATCTCATAAATCAGATTACAACTTGAGCACTAATGTATAAATCTGAATTTAAGTTCTTCTGACATCAATTAATTAAAACATTACAGTTTTCTGTGAAGCATAGGTCTTACAAGACCCTCGCCTTGGCTTCCCGTGGTCCTCCCTGGAAACGGGCTATTTTCATGGCAGCCTGGCTAACGACGTGAGGGATCAACATGATCCCCGTAATAGTGAGTGACACACAGATGAAGCCAAGCATAGCACAACTGCCTTGAGGACACCGGTCCACCTTCATCAGTACAATAGGAATGTGAGGAAAGCTTCAACAAACCGAGACTTAACGTCATTTTCAGGGCGCGCAAAAGAGTAAATCTACTTATTGTTGGCATTCAACAACAACAAATACACACCTAGTCATCCTGTCATGTGCAGTCCATTCCAGCTCTTTCTCCATGTTTTCATGATCTCTTTTATGTCTGAATTAAACTTTCTTTTTTGTGTGTACCCTGTTTCCTCTATCTCTCTGAGTCATGTCATTAGCTCTCTTGACAAAGGACTTTCTTCTGTTTTGGATGCTTCAGATGTATTTTGGCTTGTAGTAACCTTTTTATATCTTTTGAAAACTGGCTCAGCAACAATGTTATGTTTGGTAAATTGAATGTTTTTTACCATGTCAAGCGTCATTACGGATTGGAAAGAACGGTCATGGAGGGGATGGTACCTGGAAGGCAATGCAGAGGTCAACCAAGGTGAATGTGGATACAAGATATCAAGGATACTATAAACATGGAGCAGGTGGGAAGATTGACTGCAGATTGAGATTCATATCGGCTGGCTGTGATAAGAGCGACATTCTACAAAGGACATGCTACATGATGATGATGATCTAATAGGACCCAAGTTTGACACTGTTAACATAACGTAAAGATGATCAACGTGTTTATCAATGTCTATTTAGTGGACATGGTGACACTTGGATGTATCAATATCAGTGCCAGCTGGTAGTGCACCTTGTTTGCCGCTTGAATTCTATTTTCTATCTCTCTGTCCAGTCTGCCATCCTCAGTGAAGACAATTGTCAACGTTCATAAACTCCAATTCTTGCTTTTGAGTTTTGCCGCTGGTCATGCCTGTCAGGTAGGTTTTAGTGCTCTTTGCTTCCGTTTTTGATCTGAATAACACCTAGCAAAGTTGTTCTAACCCTGGATAATAATGACTCATTTCTTTTCACCAGTTACCTGATGCCAATGACCTACTTGGAAGGGATCCATACCATTTCCAACTTGATCATCTCATACATGAAGTTTGACACAGAACAAGATTTTAACAAGTATATCAGCAGGTTGGAGCGATTGCCAGCTAGGGTATGACTTCTAACCTACCACTTTACTCTGTCATACTCGAAATAAACAATACAATATGTATCCCAAATGCTTAGAAAAATTATTATTCTTGTGATTGTTGTTTCTAAAGTGTGTTCAGAATATTGTGCCAGTCTTGAAAATAATATATCTCCTCAATATATATCTATATATATATACACACACGCACGCGCACACACACACATTTATAGCAAAATATGACATTAGTTAATACATGATTAAACTTCTCATGAAGCTTGGATTATAATATTTAATCAAAAAGTAGCTGACACAACACAAACATTAATCATATAATTTTATTTCAACTCACAGCTCTTACTGAAAATTCAAATATTGTGTAGAGATTTTGTCCTGATTGTGATTGTGTTAACAGCAATTGCAGAGCTGACATTTTGGCTTCGAAAACACACATTGTAGGGAGATTGAACATGTTTGAAGGGGACAAATTGAAATTAGTGGATAGATCACCTGTGGAACATAAACGGTGTATAGCAGACATTCCAGACATCTAAATCATTTTCATATGAGTTCTTTGAGCAGGATCATGTGACAGGACAAAATACTCAACTCAGAAATTCTTTACAGGTCAAACTTGTTCAGCTTCCACACACTATTACGAAAAGACCCAGATATGATGTGTGGGACATGTTGTTTGCATGCCTGATGAGCGTCTCCCCAGACAGCTGCTATACAGGAGACTCATTAAAAATGTCTCTGAAAAGCCTCAACATTGGGGTCATCCCCTTGGAGATGCGTGCAATTATCTGTTCTGCCTGATCTGCTAGCATCACACATAGTACTCAGATTACAGAGCAGAACATCATAGCTGAGACTCTGAGAAAGTAAGTCACCCAAAAGAACAGAATGCGCGATGATCTCACAGCCGATTCCTCAGATGTGTATCCCAAGTGCAGCAGAGTCTGCCATGCCGGGATTGAATTTTACAATCAGATGAGATCACATCATAGCATAAACCTACCTTAGACTTTTGGGCTTCAACTACCCAGAGTATTTCGAGTTTAGGACACCGAGAGTCACGCCTTGCATCTTCTCCTTTTAGTAGCAACAATCCTACCATGAGATGAAAGACCAAGAACTGGACGTTCTGACAGAGGTTATGTTTTGCTCGTTACAAGGTGTGTTCAAA
Source organism: Ariolimax columbianus (assembly GCA_036924085.1). Taxonomy (NCBI): domain Eukaryota; kingdom Metazoa; phylum Mollusca; class Gastropoda; order Stylommatophora; family Arionidae; genus Ariolimax; species Ariolimax columbianus. The sequence goes on from JAVGWX010000138.1 coordinate 136,912, forward strand.
TGAAACCAGACCAAACTACAACAAGTGAACATACGTACGATGTGCATGATGACGTCACTTCTGGAGTAAACAGCACATACCAACCATCGAGTTTGCAAAATTGTTTTGTCCTTCGACTCATAGTTTCCTCAACAGACTGTTGAAAACATGGCGGATGTGATATGGATCCGTCCAGAGTTGATCAGCGAGAGATGATTCAGTTTATAACATCTGAAGGATGTCGACCAGTTGACATTCATCGCAGAATGCAGGAAGTGTATGGTGGTAAAAGTGTGTTGAAGATAACAGTGAAAAACTGGACAACGATTTTTAAAGAAGGACATGAGTTAAAGCAACAATATGCGCCTGACCTGGTCTCGGAAGATCTTTCGTTAACTCACATCCTTCTTTAAACATTGTTGTCCAGTTCTTCACTGTTATCATCAACATGTTCACTTGTTGCAGTTTGATGAGGTTTTATTTGAACCCACCTAGTATTTTTGTGGGATTGTACATGGAACCTTTTATGTATACTATCTCTATGTACCATCTGTTTCTATTTTTGTCATCTCCTGTGAACTTGCTATTTACTTGAATTTAAATGTAATTTTAATGGATTCTTTATTGTTGATATTCATCCATATGCTAATTGATCTCTTTAATCTTGTAGATGTGTTTTCAGTATTTCAATAAAATATCATACTTTAGTTATGTTACAAGATATGTATATCTTGCCCAAATCATTTCAGCTGATGGCAAATGCAAAAGTTACGTAAAGTAACCCAAAGCATTACTACCGTAGGTGTGTGAGCGATCTCACATTTCAAAGGCTCGGCTATATGAGGGTGGTAGCCATCTCCTTTCCCTCGCCGCTTTTACTTCCTGAACTGAACTGGTACCCATTATTAGTCTGGGTTGACACAGGACCCGTTGTGGTCTGAAAAAACATTTTCACCTCAACTGGGGAATGAACCCAGGACCCCTCAGATGTGAAGCCAGCTCACTAAGGACTGCGCTACGCGACTCCCATTTGGAAAAGAGAGGTCATTAAAAGAATTTCAATTGCGAAAAATACCTTTAACAGCATGAGAGATACACGTCTGTCAAAGCAGATATCTGAGATCTTAAAAATGAGAATCACAAAATGCCATGTGCATTCAGTTTTATTCTTATGGAGTAGACACCTGGACCCTGACAAAGAAAATGGAGAAGCATATTGAGGCCTTTGAAATGTGGGTATTCCGAAGACTTGGACGAGTTTCTTGGAAAGATAGGAAAACCAATAATGAGGTTCCGGAACAACTCCAGGTGGAACAGACACTTCTGAAGGAAATAATAATTGGAAAAATAAAATATTTTGGTCATGTCAAGCACCATGACTGTCTGCTAAAGTTTATTTTGGAGGGAAGAGTAAATGGAGGCAAGAGAGCCAATGGGTGACAGAGGTACAGATGGACAGACAACACCAGAATGTAGCTGGGACACAGTTTGACTGCATGTACCAGCCTGGTGCGAGACAGAGACAAATGGCGATCCATTACCATCAACCTCTATTGTTCAGACGATACTTGATGATGATGATGAGCTATGTTAGATATTACATATTTAAAATGTAATTTTATTACATATATTTATATTTGTCTTTCCAAAAATCCCAGTGTTTGTTTAAATATATCTTTCAAAATTTATTGTTGAAATTATTAATATGTTATGCTGTCCATGACCTTTTCTTCCTTTTCCATCTTATTTGGCATCTATTTTACATTTTTCGCATTAAATCCAGTACAACAATTGTTATATTTATCTGTTGATAGATACAACAAATGATACCTATCTTGTGCAGAGGTATACAAGAGGGTGTGGTGCCATTCTCTGGATCAGTGGTAAGGACAAAATCAGTTGAAGATATAAAAATCAAACAGCTATTATTTCATAAGATTACATGAATAAGCTTTGAGTTTGGTCATTTATTCTTCTCTGGTGAATCGTTGATTTATTTTTGTTGAAGTAAAATACATCATGCCAGATTTTACTGTTGGACTGTGATATCAGCGCCTTTTAGGCCAACATATCTCTTTCAAAAAACTTTTAAATTCAGAATAGCTCTAAAATTTTGACTAACTAGCCTACCTGCAAAGTTGCAGGTAGTTTGACATTTCTGCTTGTAAATGAATTACTACCATTTACTTTTGGGCTTTAACTACCCAAATCATTCTGTGATTAGGGCACCAAAAGAGAGTCACACCTTGTCCCTTCTCCTTTAAGTAGGAACAATCGTGCCATGAGAAGATAAAGAGTTGGACTTGTGCTGACAGAGGTTATGTTTTGCATGTGTCTTGGTAGCATTTAGAATTGAGGGCCTGTCCTTTATTTCCAGTTCTGGCTGGGTCACAATGCTGGACCAGCTTTGAGATTTGTGGTTGGAAGAATGTGGAAATATATGTGGACTAATAAAAATGTATCTGAACAAGCTGGAAAAAAAATAGCCTATCCATTTATTTCAAAACCTAATCTCTTTTGAAATAATCCCCTTCTGGGCTCAAATTTCTCCCAGCAATACTCCACTGCTGGAAACATTTCTGCAAGTTATTTTGGTGAATTTCCATCAGTTGCTTCGTTACATTTGTCTTAATTTCTTCTTTGTCCTGAGTCACACTATGAGCCAGAAGTTGTATGGAGCCATGTTGAGAGAGTAGGGGAAGTGCTGAACCTGTCCAATGCCTGGAAATAATCCTGAATGAGTTGCAGTGCGTTGACCCAAGGTTCCGTCACAACAATGCTTTAGCCTATATATAAATAGAGATTGATAAAAAATGTGTAATGTAAAAAGTTAAATGCAGACACTACGTAACACTGGTGATGTGTTCCTAAGAGTTGGAGGGCTATGTTGTTGTTGCTGATTAACTAGGTCTGCTTAGCTATTCTCTTTTTTGCATCAATACCAAGTTGAAGAATTTACAGATGTTTTGTAGCTGGTGAGTGGAGTCGTATAAAGTGTTAGTGATTATTGAGATTTCAGGCAATAACGTTTCTCTTTCTGTGGCAAGTTCAGAGGGAGTGAGCAGCACATGTTGCACTGTCTCGTATTGGTGGGTGCAGTTGCGACAGTTATATTTGTGTGCAGAATCTAAATTGGCTATGTATTTGTTAAGCCGATGTGTTCTGTGTTGGAAGAATATACTCTGTTCCTAATCTTGCAGTTTATTGATGTTGTTATTTTTGTTTGGATGTGTCATTTATTTAGTACACCTTCCCTTACTGTTATAATACTTACACCTGTCCTTACACCTTACTGTTAGAGTGGCTGGCTATTGCTTCCAAGGTGGTTGTCTTTAGTATTATTGGGTTAATGTCTCTTGTTCTTGTACTTCCCAAAAGTAGGGTTCTCACTTAACTTTTTAATGTCTTTATACTGGTTTAGACAACTCTGCAGAGTTTATATACAGCCAGTTTTTTCTACATTTCCTTGATCTAAAAACTATGTGCAGCCAATCTATTCTTGAATGCATTAATTGACCCTGTACCCACTATTTCATGTCTTTTCCACAATGTCTCTGCATTCTTGTGTCCTCTTATTCTCTGTATTCTGTCATCCAAGACTTTTTTTCACTGGGTCCTCATGATGTAGGTTGTAACCCAGCCAGACCAGTCACTGTCTTTGTATCTTTTGTAGCAGCTTTATTGCCTTGCCCACTTCTGCAAACACCTTTCATTTGATTTTTTCTCTGTCCGGCTCACGTTATTCATCTTTCAGTAACACCACATATCAAAAGTCTCCAAGTATCTCTTTCCATGTTTCAGAACTGTACAATACTACAAACTTGACACATGTGGCCAGGATTCTTTTCTTTAGTGGCATAATAATGTAACCTAAATGCCTTCCTAACCAACACAATTCTAGTTCTTATTTCTCTTTGGCATCATGCATCTTCTGTTGTGTTATTTGATTCAGCTATTAGAAATGGTACATTTGCTTTATTTTTGTTCCCTTTGTTGGTAACTTTTACTTGCATTGGTTCTTTGGTTATTATCATTGTCTTGACCTTTTCTATATTTATTATCATGTTGTAGGCTCTTGCTGTTTCGCTGATTTTATTGAGCTATGTTTGTAGATCATTCTCTGTCTCCATCAGTGTTTATACTGGAGCTGAGATGGGCTGACCATGTAGTACACATGTCAGATCAACATCTACCAAAAGACTTACTCTATGGTGAACTCCAAACTGACAAGAGAACAAGCGATGGGCAGCAGAAAAGTTAGAAGAACACTCTTAAGAGATCACTGATCCAGTACGGTATTAACCATGATGACTGGGAAAGAACCACCACCAATCGTACAGACTGCCGCAGCACTATTGCAGAGGCTGTTCAGAAACATGAGGCATCAAGAAAAAATTAGGCTATCTAGAGACGATCACACTGCAAGTCTGCTCACATCAACCCTTCTTTACCTCGATGTAAGAGGATGTCTTATTTCCCTGTACTTGGTGCAACAAACAATTCAAGGCTCAGATTGTCTTATTTAGCCATTTTCAAACTCATGCAAGGGATCAAGATGCTGAGCAGCGCATGAGCTGCAATGGTCAGTGACCCATAGCTGACTGCTAGCGTCAGGGCCAGCAAACCATAGCTGCCAAGACCCTTCTACACCTCCACGCGGTGATCCTGGATAACAGGCTGCAGTAAGGCAGACTGGCTAAGGAGAAGGGATCGAAGAGGGAATGCTAACCCTGTACTCAAAAAATGCTTGCTGAAGTCGGATGTGTTGGACCGAAAGGTGCAAATATCGCAGCCAAGCTGTAAACTACAACACAACGCATTCCGTTCTCTGGACTACATTCTGCTACTTACCCTTTCAGGGTTTGTTAGCGGGAGATTGAGAACGAACGAAGAAGAAGAAGAAGAAGAAACTCATGCAAACAGTGAATGCTGACAAAATGGTCCTCATCGATAACGATGGATGAGCAATAACAACTGGAGGGAATGAAAATGACAAGTGTATGTCTGTTAACTTTCAAAACACAAATAATCTAGTAAGAAAACACACTAATCTACAGCATTATGTCCTTTAATAGAATGTGATACCCACAAAATTAATTCTGTTTTGCAGTATGTGATACCACAGCAGATTGAGACAATACTTTCAACTTCTGTTGAAGATCTTGGTTTAATGAAGCCATTTAAAGATGCTCATCCAGAGCTTCTTGATATTAAACTGTAAGAATTGCATTTGGTATGATAGAGATAGAAAGCATTGTATAGATACGTTGTTTATGTAATCTTTAGTGAATGCAATAGGTTGTCATTTGTCTACATATGTTGCAATGTTTATGGTTAGGGGTTTTGCTTCTTCTTTCTTTGGCTAGTCTATCTTCTCCCTTTGGAATGAAAGTGGCTAGGCTTGAATTCGTTCGTTCTCAATCTCCCGCTACCAAACCCTGAAAGGGATTAAGTAGCAGAATGTAGTCCAGAGAGCGGAATGCGTTGTATCGTAGTTTACAGTTTGACTGCAATATTTGCACCTTTTGGTCCAACACATCCGACTTCAGCAAGCATTTTTTGAGTACCGGGTTAGCATTCCCTCTTCGATCCCTTCTCCTTAGCCAGTCTGCTCTGTTGCAGCCTGTTATCCAGGATCATCGCATGGAGTTGTAGAAGGGTCTTGGCAGCTCTGGTTCACTGGCCCTGACGCTAGCAGTCAGCTATGGGTCGCTGACCACTGCAGCTCATGCGCTGCTCAGCATCTTGATACCAAAGAATGAAAGTAAAATGTACTGATCAAGACCCTATCTTATGTTCCCATTTATACAGCAGCTAGGCCAGTGAGGTGGATATCAGTATAGCTAGAAGGCCCCCCAGTCCCTCTCAAGTACATCTTAGGATATAAGAAGAGCCAAAGAAATGTCAAGAGTTCATTCAACTCAGCACAAAGCAGACACTACATTAATTTAAGTAAAACAGCAATATCCATCGTTTGAATTGACCAATCAAATCATGTTAACTCCCTGTGAAACATAGGCCTTTAACATATACATATCAGGTCATTCTGCTCTGAGTCATCCACTCCAGCTATGCACACATCTTTCCTGTTTTCTTTATGTTTCTTGCAAATTCTCTTCTCTTCATAAGTGTTTAAGTCTATCTCTACCTCTTTTGCCTTGAACAGGTTTATTATATTATTTATTTTGATTGTGTTTTGAACCCTTCATGTTGGGACAATGAGGCTAATGTCTGGTCAGGCAAAACACACTGATCAAACAGGGTCAGGAGAAAGATACTGGCCAAGACTCTCACCTGACCTCCTCATTGGTTGTCCTAGAAACGGGCTGTTGTCGATGACAACAGTCTGGCTAACAAGGTGAGGTTCGATGTGGTCCCCATAGTAGGTTGTTTTGTTTTTTTGCGTTCGCCTTATTTCTCTAATCCCCAAGGCGGTGTGCGTTGCACTGTGGTTTTATTTTGCGCCTGTCGGCCCAGTGCATCCGACTTCAGCATGCATTTTATGTAAGGGTCTGCTTTCTCCTGCATTTTCTAAGAGTTTGCTATCCCGGGGTAACGGCTGGTGCTGTGATGGGGATCGAACCCAGCACCTTCGGGTTGTGAGCCGTGCCACTTAACCATTAGGCCACGCCGTCCCAACTGATCAGACAGTAGTGAGCGACACACAGATGAAACCAAGCATTGCACAACCACCTGGAGGACCCTGGTCCACTTCATCAGTACGCTCGGGATGTCAGGAAAGCTACTACATTCTGCCACAAGTTCTATTCTCTTTAGGGCACACAAAAAAGTTACCAAACCATTGTAGGCATTAGCAACCAACCAACCAACCAACCAACCCTTCATACTATTTATAATAATTAGTCTTAGTAATTTACTGTAAACATTTGTTGTCATGTTTACTCAATAGATATCTTGTAGAGCGATTAGTGTTCATATACTTTTCATAACTTAACCTCTTCAAACAGTAGTACATAGGAATCCATACTAAATTTCTGAAAGTTTGTATATATATTTGTCTGAAGAAGCCATATCGAGCTGAAATTTTAATTGAACATTCTATTGCCATTTTCTAGATCAACGCAACTTATTTCAAGATGCCATTCCCTTCATGAGATGTGGACAAATGATCTATACACATATATTTATATATATATATTTGTCAGAAAGCAGCATAATTCATGAACCAAACGACAAATCAAACTAAAATTATTTCCAGTGATCTAAACAAAAGACTGAAAAGATGGGCGAGGAGTAGGTGGGCTGTGGGAAGAGATGGATGAGGGCAGGTTTAGAGGGGGAAGAGATTGACGGAGTAATGGATGTGTTGAAAAAGTTGTTATTTCCCTGGTGAAGCTGGGTACTAAAACTAGTATATATTTATGTTGTTCTTCACTCCTTTATCCTTTTTTCTCAAGTACCCACATCTTTTTCCATTATAAACCTGGTGATCTATCTTAAGTTTCTCTTGTCACCAAACAGTTAGAGGCGGCCATACTGCCACTCTGCTCGCCTCAGACTTGAAGAACTTTTAAAGTCAAAACTAATAGGTGTTCTTTTTTGAGATTTTTTTTAGGGAATGGGGGGGGGAGATCAGGCTGAATACCTCCACTCTTTTTATAACATGCCTAACCGAAATAGGTACACTCTTCTGTACTATGCTCATCATTTCAGACTAATTCCAAAAGTAGTTCATTGACACAAAAGTTCACACATATATCTGTAATTACCATAAAAGACTTGATTTACTTAGCATAATCCACTTGGTTTCCCTTAAAACCGAACGCTGCAACAGATACTCTTCTCCAATTCTATTTTTTAAATCATCTTCTTGAGCTCTGACCATGAGCAATAGTCACTCTCCACCAAATTCTATTTTGGGACCATCTTCTTCCTCCAGGCACTAAGAATGTTCACCAGATTAGATGAGCATACGCCAAATCAGATTGTATTCTTTACAGATTGCAGATCACTACTGGAAGCAGTACAAAACACCAGAGTTGAACAAATGCTGCAGGAAATGCAGATCAGAGGTCAACAAAATCCAAGAACCTCAACAGCTGCTCTTCAGTGGCTATCATCCCATTGTGGAATCACAGGGAATGAGAGAGCTGATGCCCTGTCCAAGGCAGGTGGCAAGATGGAGCAACTTATCCACGCAGGCAGTAGCTTACTGAAAGACAAAAAGTATTGTACAGAATCAGTACAACTCAAAATGGAAGAAAGACATGGCAGTGAGCAATAGACATGCCCCATTCCACCAGTTCCACAGACACCAACAAACTACCATATTTAATCTGAGAACAGATCACTGCAGACTATTGGGTCATCAACATCGGCTCAAGATATCAGACACAAGTGAATTCCCATGTGGAACCGGAGTCCAGACCCCTGAACACATCCTACAGGACTGCCCAATTCACAGAGATCTACAATGCCAAACCTGGCCAGAGGGATTTGAGGTGATGCAGAAGCTGTGTGGCTGCCGCCCAAATCTGGAGAGGACTGTGGACTACAGACCTAGCTGGCCAAAAATCCTGAACGAAAAAGTAGAAGTACCATCTTAATGAGCTCCATCCTTGAGACTCTATCTGCTCTGGTCACATCTTTCATTGTTCTTTGGCAGAATTTTGTTGGTCTCTCTACTTTTAAAATTTTCCCTGCAGGTTCAATTCAGCCGGTGTCTGGCTTTGTCCTTTGAATCGTCTCAAATCTATAGAACCTAGACTTCTACTTGAAATTGCCATACCTGAAATGCATGTATTATTTGTGTCTAGTAAACCAGCTTTTTGCAATAGATGTTATTTTGTCTGAATAACACATTGTATCATGAAAAAAAGAAATATATCTTGTTTGTTTGTACAGATGAATCATGTGCTTTTCTTCTGACTTTCACAAAAATGTTAACTTTTATAATAAAAACTTTCAGGGATGAGTTGAAAATCAAGGCAACAGAGTTAATCAAATCTGGTGTTTTTCCTGCACTTGCTGCTCTGAAGAAGTACTTAGAAAAGGTATGACCTGTCTGAGTGATTCAATAAGCATTTTAATGATATTTTCCATTGGCTGGCCAAGTGTTCTGGATGTTCGGTTTTCCCACCACAAAGACATGCTTTCAAAACCTCATTACACCATAGATTTTTTGTTTTGTTTTTGTTTGAATATAATATAAAAATCTAGCCTTTACAGTGCATTATGACTGCAAGGGCAAGTGACTTTTATTCTTCAGCCCTACAAATCCTCTCAGTGGCCAGCAATGAGAATAGATGGCGTAATGATAGTTTTTTCTTTGTGTTTTTTCTTTTTTGTCTGCTTGTCTTGGACTAAAAAAAGTGTTCAACTGCTGACCAAGTACAATATTTGTACAATCCCAAAAATAAACACCCCACTCATGAATTACCAAGGAAAAAAAAGTCAACTGACCCCAACAAATTAAAAATTTTGGAACAATGATTTAAGATCAGTACTCTGTCAACTATGCCAGCAGTCCACACCCAAAAGAGTCGTGGTGCAGTGGGTTCCATTGCGCTATATCATTCAAGGCAAAGAGGAGGCAGACAGACTGACAAAAGAAGGTGGAAGGCTACCACAACCAGATTTTAGTGTAAACTACAAAGAGTCCAAAAGGTTTATTAAATCCAGATACGGGATCAAGACGCTGAGCAGCGCATGAGCTGTAGTGGTCAGTGACCCATAGCTGACTCCTAGCGTCAGGGCCAGCGAACCAGAGCTGCCAAGACCCTTCTACACCTCCACGCGGTGATCCTGGATAACAGGCTGCAGCAGGACAGACTGGCTAAGGAGAAGGGATCGAAGAGGGAATGCTAACCCGGTACTCAAAAAATGCTTGCTGAAGTCGGATGTGTTGGACCGAAAGGTGCAGATATCGCAGTCAAGCTGTAAACTATGACACAACGCATTCCGTTCTCTGGACTACATTCTGCTACTTGGGCCTTTCGGGGTTTGGTAGCGGGAGATTGAGAACGAACGAAGAAGAAGAAGAAAAATAAGAAGAAGAAGAAGAAGAAGATCCAGATACATGGACAAATGGGAAACAGCGTACTGGCTACACAAGAAATGATGCTTATTACCAGTTGAACAGAAGACAGCAGGTGGTGGTATTCAGACTCCGCACAGGCCACGACTGAGGTACTATCTATTCAATACACTGAAGATAGGTGCTACAGACGAATGCACCTGTAGTACAGGAAAAATTACCCCTGAATATTTGCTGCAAAATTTCCCGACATACGAGGACCAGAGAAAGCACATGTCACTTTCACCAGTGGCAACACTAGACAAGCTCTATGGCAGTGTCGACAGCCTCAGGATGACCTCTGCTTTCTTCAAATAAATTCAAGTTGACATCTGGCAGCGTACAAAGAAGTAGAAGAAGAAGAAGAAGAGGAAGAAGAAGAAGAAGAAGAAGAAGAAGTAAACTCTTGGAACCATACAGTCCTAGCTCAGAGACTGAATCAATGATTACATATATGGCTTAGTCTTTAAGGTTATCATAAAAGGCAGGATATAACTCCTAAATAATGCTTCTAGAAAAAGCAATAAAGCAACTATTCAAACCTTGTGGATCATTCTGCTCAAAGTTTAATGCAGAGATCCAAACAATATTAGAAACTATTTCTATTATAATTTCAAAATACAAGAACAGGACAACACTCCAAACAAACTTAATCATCTTCACATATTCCCTATCCACCCTCCAAGCACTTGAAAACTGGATCCCAGTATCCAAGAAAACCCTAACAGATATTCATAAATCTATAATGGAACTTGAAATCCTATAAAATCAGTACCACTCTACACTGGATACCAGGCCACAAATGCATATGAAGCAATACAAGTACAAATAAACTGGTAAAAGAAGGAAAAATAAGCCACAACTCAACATTCTCACTAACTGAATAACTACTAGAAACATAATCTAAAAGCAACTGCAGACAACAATGGATGAAGCAATGGACTACAGGTGTGGCTGTGAGATCTCAGTATACAGACATGTCTCAACCCAATGGATGAACCAATGGACTACATGTGTGGCTGCAAGAACTCAGTATACAGACATGTCTCAACCCAATCACATAGACAGAATCATCAGTTTGAGCGGAAGAGACCAGAGTACAATTTTGCAGACAAGACATATGCTGTTGAACATGCACCACACTGCAACCACCATGATGATGAACAAAAGGAAATAGAAAACACCATCTTCTTGATTGTCCATCTGTGCCAGAATGAGAGAAGCAACTACTTAAACCCCCCCACCCCCTCACCCCCACACACACACACACACACGGACACATCACCACCACCATCACCGCCACCACACCACTCTCTGTCTCTTCCTCTGAAATCTGAACATTTGAAGTTCTTGCATTTATTATGTTTGAAAGGGAACAGCAGCATGGCAAAGCTGTTAGAGACAAGACTCACGACCCAAACTTACCAGGTTCAGATTCTCTTAACAGCGCGGTCAAACCTCTATGGGAATTAATCCTATTTCTAAAATGTGTGCTGAAGGCGGATGCTCTTGGCCACAAGGGAACAAAACATAGTACAATGTAAACAAAGTTGAATGAAATAAAAAAGGAAATATATATATATATATAAATAATAATAATAGTTGTCCACAGTTTTTCGATGAGGACCGCCGACATCATCCTTGTCACATATATATATATATATATATAAATATATAAATATATAAATGCTTGCAATTCTTTCAGAAAACAATATTTTAAAGTGCAATTTTGACCAATAAAGATGTTTATCAAAGGCTAGACAAACAAAAATAGCTTAAAAGTAACAAGTTAACTAAATTAAATAGATATGAAAAGTGGTCAATATGGAAAAATTACGATTGTGGCAAATGTGACATGAAGATGAACACAGGCAAGACAGAGACTGTGTTGATTTCATATGAACAATTGCAGAGAAGTTTCCACATGAGTGACATTATTATCAAGCAAGTATGGGAGTTCAAATATCTAGATAGTATGTTCACTGAAGACAACAGAGTAGACAGAGCGATTGCACATAGAACTCAGAAGGTGAACAGTGTCCATTATAAAATTGCAGTGATTTTGAAACAACCTAGAGTGCTTCTTTAGACTAGGGGGAGGGTTGATAGATGCACTTTTTATTCCTACATTATGTTACCGATGTCAATCTTGGTCCTTACTGGCAACCCATAAGAGTAAGATCCAGAGCTGTGAGATGCGCTGTGTCAGAAGTGCAGCTGCAGGGACAGTCCGTGACTGAATCCGCTGCACCACACTGGGGCGGACAGTGGGGACAAACCCAGTTGGTGCCTACATTGACTCTCAGCAGGTCAAGTGGTTGGTCATTTGGTCGGAGTGCATTGTGACCAGCCTGCATTGGGAGTATGTCATATGCAGGTCTCAGGTCCACGAGCGAGAGTTGGACCATGACGTTGATGGATCGAGGGTGTGTCTGACCCTCTCAGAAAGTTGGACCTAGCGACTGCACATGCTTCCCACTTGGCAATAGCAAGAAACCTTCTCATCCCACCCCTCTGCAATGTCGCATGACAAGAGAAGTAGGACAAAAGAAGAAGAAGATAGAAAAATGTAAAAACAAAAAAAATACATCATTAAAATACAAGTCCTGTGAAAAAGAACATGTATTCTCTCTCTCATGTAGCATGTCCTTTGTAGAACGTCGCTCTCATCACAGTCTGTCTGAAAGAAACTCGTTCCCTTGCCAAAACTCCAGCTTCCGCCACTGTCATACTCAGGCACTCCTGGATATCTTGGTGCCATCGTCTTCTTGGTCTACCCCTTCCTCTTTTGCCTGGCACCATACCTTCCATCACCGTCCTCTCAAGACCGTTGTGTCGCTTGATGTGACCAAAGTATTTGCATTTTCTAGCCAAAATGGAATTGATAAACCAGTTCTCCTCTATGCTCAGCTCTTGCCGAATGTCTACATTTGTTCTTTTCTCTGTCCAGGGTATTCTGAGGATCTTTCTGTAACATTTTGACTCGAAGGATTCGATTCTTTGTCTAGAAGTTTTGGTAATCGTCCATGCTTCACAGCCATTAGCTGCCACAGGAAAAACACAGGCT